>JAWPHD010012815.1:0-73119 GCA_037043455.1 Cyrtodaria siliqua
GTCTTGACTTGTACATATTAGCTAGCAGTTCCTATTCAGATGCTTGACCTTCTAGGTCTGGCCATGTGCCATTCTTCCACTGCCCTGTCATATTCAAACTGATGGAGGTGGGCCCTGCATTGTTACTGCCAGCAGTGCATTGAGAACTCTGTTACACAGAGTTGACCTGTGCTGTCTTAATTCAATCTGCTGTTGATGTTGGAAGAAGCAGACCAACAGCTGCAATATTGTACAAGTTTGGGTGAGACTTCTGAAGCTCTCTGTCATTCTTTGTAACCTCCCTCACTTGTCTCCACTCGATCATCATTGAATCTTCATCCTGGTTAAAGTGGCGGGCCAAGGTCTGAAGAAACATATATAAATAATTTAATATATTATAAATATATAATAGACCAACACGCTTAATAATAGTAATAACTGAATTATTTTTGTTTTATTTTGTAAGTAATTTCTAGTATTTTTGTTTTCAAAATATTGACAAGCTTTGAAGTAAACAGATAAATAAACTACCTTCATTTCTTCTTTTCTTTTTTCAAATGACCAGATATTATCCCACAATTGCTATTTATTTTATTTATTAACGCACAAACTTAAATCAAATGACAACCAAAACAATTATACTTACTTACGCAAAACAAACAAACTCCTGCACATCACATCTTTCATTTCCGTCTTGAACAATACACGTTAGCCGATACACAAACTGCCAATATTAACAAACTGTCCAGTTCAACTGCTTTAAGTTACATTCTCACATCCCAATATCTCCCAATTACTGATTAATCCACAACAACCCGACAATCCAATCAACTCGTGATAATTGCAATTTGTTGTCAACAATCCACTAATCACACAGCGTGTTATCGCACGTTCTGCATACTGCATAGATCAGTCACGTGTTACTTGTGTGTATTGTTTGACGCGAGTTTATGAATTTGTGTACGGTGCGCATAAGGGTTTTTAAGGCGGTGTTTGCCTTCAGATCAAAGCACCGCGCTCTGGTTTTTAAGCATAGCGGCGCAGTTTAGGCACCGCGGGATGTAAGATTTTGGAAGTCAAGCGCAGCGGCTCCGCTATGCTTAAATGGCCTGTGGAGAACCCTGACGGCTTGTGTTATGTCTGGCAGGGTA
This sequence comes from Cyrtodaria siliqua, assembly GCA_037043455.1. NCBI lineage: Eukaryota > Metazoa > Mollusca > Bivalvia > Adapedonta > Hiatellidae > Cyrtodaria > Cyrtodaria siliqua. The sequence goes on from JAWPHD010012815.1 coordinate 1,131, forward strand.
TATGCTAAGTGTTAAGTAAACAAAAGATGATTGGGGGAGTGAGTGCCACTAATTAAATTTGGTTTATTGCCCAATTTGGTCATGATTAAAGGAGAGCAGTATTGTTGATTGGTATTTGTAACGCATGGGGATAAATAAAGGGTTTTAATGCATAATTTAATTCAATGTTTATCGTGTATTAGTTGCCACCAATTGCATTTGTAATTAGAATATTAGCATATAATGATGTTCGCATACTGATATGTCTTTTATTCTGTCAGAAAGTGATTTCCTAGCATTGATGCAAGTTAACCTTCATCTCTGCCTTGTGCACACCTTTATCTGCATCTACCACAGATATATATCAGAAATGACTCGAGGAGTCCTTTGACATGATTCAACTTCTTGTAGCGAAGAAGTAAATATGACTAGGAAAATACTCCCAAAGGGGTAAATCCTAACCCTGCATATGTCTCTCATTTTACTTGAAGAGCCACTATCACCATAATCACTAGACATTTGTCCATCTTTTCTGTATTGACCATTCACTGAAGTCAAGGAGGAGAGATGTCCTCACAAAGGATGGAAATCCTCATAGTTCAAGGGAGGGAAACCTCACAATTTCATGGATGGAAATCCTTACAAGTAAAAGAGAAATCCTCATAAAAGAGCAAACTCCTTATAATTTAAGGACGGAAATCCTAATGCTGCCAGTGTCTCCATCATTCATCGCTGCTCGAACTGCTTGAAGAGTCACTGGACATTAGTTCAACATCTTCGTTTTCTTTGTTATGTCCCTTGAACTCCGCCAGTGTGTGATGAGGCTGTGATGGCATTGATGACATCATGTCGGATGGCGTCTGCCACGTTATTGAGGAATGCTGCTGAGGTGGCGCCGCAATCTGGCCATCTGAAAGTAAGAAAATATGGGTTTATAGCCAAAAGGTTGAAAATATTTTGTTCACTGTGATCCTGTATTCGCATCATCTCAGTCAGTTCATGGAATCTAAATTATCTCGAATGTGTCACAGTAGATTCCAACCAAAAAGGCACTGGCAGTCAAAATCAATATAAATCAAAGTTTTGCAATGGCATTTAGCCGACTGTTCTGCACAAAATTTAACAAAAGGAACGCAATTTTCTAATTAATAAATTGACATGTATTTATAAATTATAAATGAAAATCAATACTGGTATGCAAGTAGTAGCCGAACAGAAAATAGTGTTTATTGTACTGTTTGTTGTTATTTGATATTTTTCAAACAAAACCAACTAACAGAGTAAACTTAAGTTCACTTCATTGTTAAAAATGGCAATATCCGATTACAAGCTCGCACATGTGCTGTTAATAGGGGACCTCAAAAGGGTAACCAATAACTGTTGATTGACAGCAGTACAGAAGTACCGATCGATATTTTACTGCAGTATTGTATTTTGCCAATATTGTTTATGCCTACATGTTATTTTTTTTTATTATCGTCTGCTGCTGTCGTCATGGGGAAACATTGTTTAAATATTGGAGAGCAATTAAAAACACGTAACTGCGCATGCGTGGTTTGCGCGAGACTTCCCCACGCGCAAATTTGCGGGGAAATGAGTGCTGGGAAGAAAATCATTTATATTTAGGTACATATTTACTTTTTCGTATACGACGATTCTTCCAATGATGAAAATTGTTTCATTTTATTAAATTAAATTGATATTTTCTATTGAAGAGCTACGAACGTCGTTTGTTTACGGAAATTCGGATACTACTGCTGTTCGGATATTACTTGCATACCAGTACCCTAATTTGCTTACCTGATAACCGCGTCTATTGTAGACACTGGCAACAGTAACAGTTCAAGTGTGTGAGACAAGATAATGTCTGTTAATTTAAGAGAAGATTTTTCCACATGTTTTCTTATATGACTGTAAAACTGTGACCCCCAGGGCAGGGCAAATTAAACACATGGTTACCATTCAAACGGGCTTGGCAAAGGACCAAAAGCTGTGGTACATGCAAAACATTAGACCTCTATCTCTTGTTGTCTCTGACAGAAAGAAGATATGGTAAAGATTCTATTTTTCTATATAACGCTCGTGTAAAACTATGACCCCAGGGTCACCATTTGAGCAAACGTGTTAAAAGACATAATCTTATGCTGCATGCGACATATGAGAGCCCTAAGCCTTGTAATGTCAGAGAAGATTTTTAAAGTTTTAGGTATGTATGGTACATGCAAAATATTAGACGTCTAGCTCTGACCTGTAGTTTACTGAGAAGAAGATTGTTTAAGGATTGTCCTATATAACGCTTTTGTAAAATCTGCAACCTCCGGGGCGTCACCATTTAAACAACATTGGTATAGGACCATAAGCTAATGCTACATGCAATATATGAGAGCAGCTGTATACCTTGTGGTTTCAGAAAGGAGATAGCACATCTGGTCATAGAGTCATAGACTGTAAATATTGACCTTCAAGTGCTCACTTGACCACAATTTAAATAAATGCTAAAGAACTGGCTAACATAGTTTTGTTATTATTGTAACAGTTATTAGTGGCATTTCGATATGACTGGCAATTCAGGAAAAAAAAATGATGTTTTAAAAATGAGAAAATATATTTGGGAAGGGTCCTTTTTTTCGGGTCAGTTGGGAAAGGGCAAACATTAAATTGTTTAAGTGTACTATTATCTGTACCGTTGACTTCCGGCTAAGACACTGTCAATATTCTGAACATAGTATAAACTTGTCAAAATACATACGAGGCATGATCCCGAATAACAGCGAGATTGGGCGACTATATTCGATTGTGTGACCTTGACCTTAGTCCGACAGACTCTTAACTCAATACTTGTAACCATCCCCGACAGACTCTTAACTCAATACTTGTAACCATCCCCAACATAAACAACTTCACAAAGTTTCATGAACATTGATGAAGTTAGATCATAAGATAACCAGATGGGCAAGGCTTCAGATAAGCTTTAATGTCAAAGGGTATTTTACCCACTAAATAAATCTGACATTCACTTTGAATTTTTTAAAGAGTAATATGTCACCTAATTTTTTTTTGCTTTTTCTCACAAATATACCATTTGTAAATGATCATTGCTGATTTTCACTCCTAATTTATTTTTTAAACAAACTAACCAAATAACGGCAAAATAACACTATGAAACCGTTTATCAAAACTCATCCAGGTGTTCAGGTCATATAATAATGTATGTGTTGATTAAAGGTATAGGTTCATTCACAGGTTCTTAAAACACCTGTGATTGAATTTGTGTAAAAAGTATTACGAGTTGGTAATCCAGTTTATAGGGTTTGGCCTGGTTGATTAAAGCCATTGAGTTTGATTTCTAAAAATATGTAAGTTACATATATATATTTATATATACCTCGTCGTCAGTAGGTTTAGAAACAGTGTAGATCTGTTGTAAAATTTGCCTGTTGATGGCGGGATAGCTACTTTAAGGCTGATTTCCATAATTTTAATGCCGAAATACCCCAAAAATTGATTATCTCGAGCTCTGAATGGATCCAGAGTACATGTGTTGCCTGCCAGGTGCTTTGTCCCAAAATGTTTGACAGAGAACCCCGGCAATAACCTTGACAAATTGGTCACATGACTGTTGTAATTTAGTGGATTTTGAGAGGTGAACGCAAAACTATTGTAACTATATATAAATAAAGAAAAAGATACAGTAGTTTACGACATTACTTCTGAACCACGATTATGACCTTGACTGGGACGTGCACTTTATATATTGGTATGGTAGTGTGACTTTTGTAATGATGTGTATTTATTTTATGTATTCCAATGAATTATTTTATTTTCTCGGTGAAGTAAAATCGATAATATGACCGTTTAAAACAGTGAATTACCATTTATAATTTTCACTGTTTTTGGAACTTCTTTGTTCAATGTAAAAGCAACTTGTTTTAGAAAATAATTGTCAAATACACATTTTTAATTTGGACATGTTCTAAGAAAATTAGCTACAGTTTCTGAAAATCGGCCAAGTATTTCAGGAATTGTTGTCGTTTACAGTATTGTCAAATCTTTTCGAAATATATTAATATTTAAAGTTATATCATTGGCTTGGAAACAACTATATAAAAGAAAAGAGTCTTAATTTATTGAAATCGGTCAAGTATTTTAGAAGTTAGGTCAATTAAAAATAGAACTTCACTATACGTTTTTTTATTACATCAAGAAGTGAATAAACTTGATATTTTCTCAAATCACCAGATGAAATAAAATCTGTCACTCATGACAAAACAACAAATGTTTTTTTTATTCTGAATTAACGACTATTAGGCATAAACGTTATTCGCCACAAAAAAACAAAATTAAAAACATGCTTTATATAATGGTAAGGTCAGTGACTGTTGTCGTGATGTGCATGAAAGTTTGATGAAGAATGTTAAGTTTGTGTGATGATGAACAGACGAGGATGACGGACAGAGTGATCCATAACCATCTTGCCAAGCTACTCGAGCAACAAACACTTAGACCTAACCATTTTCAAATTATAAATACCTGCTGTCAAGGGCTGAGATCTGTTTGAGGCCATGGGTTCCCCATATGATCCCTGGGCCTGCATGGTGGGGGCACTGGTTGGTACATCCCCGCTCATCTTGGCCAGCCAACCGCTGCGCATCTCGTAATCTGTAGGGTAAGGTCGCCGGGGGTCACCTGGGAGAATGAAAAGCAGAAGAACTGAAAGACCTGTTATAGAAAGCGGATAAGATTGCGAAACATGTGTAAGCTAAGAAAGAAGCTCAAGTGAGCCTGAAATTGTTTTATTCAGTTTTGAAACAAAATATTAAATAAGCATGATTTAAAGAAAACTCAAGTGACCAGCTCGGCGTTTATTGCCTGTAACGTTATCTGACATAATGAATACGGCTGTGGTCACCTCAAGTGTAACATTCATGGCTGTGGTCACCTCCAGCGTAACATTCTCTTTATCAAGAGACCAGCTCGGCGTTTATGACACGTTATCCGACATAATGAATATGGCTGTGGTCACCTCAAGCGTAACTTTCTCTTTATGAAGAGACCAGCTGGGCGTTTATTGTATTTTACGTTATCCGACATAATGAATATGGCCGTGGTCACCTCAAGCGTAACATTCTCTTTATCAAGAGACCACATCGGCGTTTATTGTATGTAACGTAATCCGACATAATGAATATGGCTGTGGTCACCTCAAGCGTAACATTCTCTTTATCAAGAGACCAGCTCGGCGTTTATTGCATGTAACGTTATCCGACATCATGAATATGGCTGTGGTCACCTCAAGCGTAACATTCTCTTTAGCAAGTTTAGCAAGAGACCACATCGGCGTTTATTGCATGTAACGTTATCCGACATCATGAATATGGCTGTGGTCACCTCAAGCGTAACATTCTCTTTAGCAAGAGACCACATCGGCGTTTATTGCATGTAACGTTATCCGACATAATGAATATGGCTGTGGTCACCTCAAGCATAACATTCTCTTTATCAAGAGACCACATCAGCGTTTATTGTATGTAACGTTATCCCACATTATAAATATGGCTGTGGTCACCTCAAACGTAACATTCTCTTTAAGAGATAAAAATACATGTAGGTAAACCATACAGAAGATGTGGTTAATCTTCATGATAAACAGTACTATTTCTACCAATTTTATTAGGCTTTGCACAAAACTGCAGACTTGCTCTGCTGAGCCATGCCATTTTTTGCCTCTAAGCCTCACCTAAACAAGAGGCCCACGCCGGTCTGTTTTTTTTTTAACTTATATAACAGAGGCCTGTAACAGGCCTCTTCCCAATTGAAAACTTGACTTTTTCCCCCCAACTGTAGCAGCAAATTTTCCCAATCAGAAAGCGGCAGTCTCTCGGAATTCGAGAAAAAGCATTAATTCTGCAATGTGTTTTTGTCTGTCAAGTCAGTCATGACTGAGAAGTCAGCATTAATTCTGCAATGTGTTTTTGTCTGTCAAGTCAGTCATGACTGAGAAGTCAGCATTAATTCTGCAATGTGTTTTTGTCTGTCAAGTCAGTCATGACAGAGAAGTCAGTAATTGTAAATAAATTGTTACATCTTTCCCAAAATGAGAAATTTTGTGGAAAAAAGCCTTACCAGACTGTTTTGATTCAATTAAAGTCTTTATTAGGTATATAGTCCATTACCAGGACCGTCACCAATACATGAACATGAAACAATGTTTATATATTAAATAACTACTAAACATATCAGGGATGTAACGAATACAGAGGGTGGCGAATACGATACATACGAATACAGAGTGACGAATATGAATATTTATTCATGAATATTCAGTAAAGAAACAAGAACAAACAAGAAATATCACTGTAAGTGATAAATGCCCCCCGAAGTGTCCTTTGACCTCTAAGTATGACCTTGACCTTGGAGCCATGGACCTGGATTTTGTGCACGACACATCGTCTTGTTGTGGTGAGCACTTGTGCCAAGTTATTTGAAAATCCGTCCATGAATGCCAGAGTTATTGACCGGACACAATTTGACTTTTGACCTCCAAGTGGGACCTTGACCTTGAAGACCTGGGTTTTGCGCGCGACACATCGTCTTGTTATGGTGATCACTTGTGCCAAGTAATTTAAAAATCCCTGCAGAGGTTGTGACGTTACGGTCCGGACACGAAAATGCGTACCTGTTTTTGACCTATGACCTCCAAGTGTGACCTTGACCTTCAAGACCTGGGTTTTGCGCGCGACACATCGTCTTGTTATGGTGATCACTTGTGCCAAGTTAATCAAAAATCCATACAGGGGTTTTGAAGGTACAGTCCAGACACAAACTGCGGAATGACGGAATCCGGACAGACAGACAGATGGACGGTGCGATTACTATATGCCCCCGAAACCTTTTCGGAGGCATAAAAACAGAACAGTGTACATAATCTAAAGGTGGTTAACTCAAAGGTTACTCAGTCTTAGTAAATTTTAAACAGTAATAAACATAAAAGCAGTTCAAATGATACTTTTCTTGAAAAAGATGAGCCTATCAAGGTCTACCAAACATTCTTTGATTTAAGGGCTGCCCTTAAATTAATAAAGAGAAAACATTGTTTTAGAGGCATGATTTCAAATGTACTTTTTTCAGATTTTATTAAAGGGGTTGTTGCACTATTTTGGAACTTGTTTCATTTAAAAGGGCTTTAAAACCACGGAAAAAGCTGAAAAAATTATCAAAATATCTTAAAAATTGCAGATGACTCCAATGGAGGCAGCCAGCTTTGAATGATGATGTCATCGCGCCTTTTTCCATATATGAAAAATAGATAACAAATAGAGTTTAAAGCAAATAAATGTTTTAAATTATAAATACAAAGTAAAATATTTATTCTGTAAATGCTCTTTTTATGATTTAAATGTATTTGAAGTGATATTCGTTGTTTTAAATGATATTTATCAATATGCAATAAATGGTAAAAAGGCGCGATGACGTCATCAATCCAAGAGAATTTTTACAAATTTTTAAAAGATCATATCTCCTGTATTTTTTATGATATTTTGATAATTCTTTCAGCTTTTTCCATGGTTTTTAAAGCCATTTTAAAACGAAGCTCGTTCCAGAATAGTGCAATAACACCTTTAATAAATTTAATCAATAAACCCAGGTTGCTAATCTCAAAATGTTATCGAAAGCATTTACAAATATCGGACCATAAAGGTTTGCCTTTATAGGCAGTGAAGATTGACAAAATGAACAACTTTATGTAAAACATGTATACTGTGAAACAACAAACTATTCTTTAAATCCATGAAAGGTTGGCTGTATTTTAGGTTGGCTGTATTTTGAAATATGGTTAGTAGTGGACTGTTCAATATAATTGGTTACACTTTCGAATAACAGTGCAGCGAATACCAAATACAATTTGAATATGGGACATTTTCGATTCATCGATTATTGGAGTGTATCATTACACCTATATATCAGTATAGTACTATAATTATTATAACCGTATCATATATTATATTATTGATTATCTTATTAAATGGTAGTGCTGCGCGGTATTATCGGTTATCGGTGAATTGATACGGATCTCAAAATAATATGTACCATTATATTTTTTAGCATACTGGTTCATACCGGTTTTCTCTACACATGTGTTTTGATTATGAAAGTAAATCGCACTCTGCAAATAAGATCTATTTTTAACTTTGTATGGTTCCCGTGTTTGTAATACAATCCTAAATACACATATTGGGAAGTGGGCACCATCATAGTTAAAAACAGACAAACTTTTAATAATATCTGGTGTTTGCTTATCGTAATGTGCGCATATGTAGTGCTGGGTAGCATACACTCAGACGAGCATGGCCGATTCAAGATTGAGAAATGTTAAAAACAAAAGAGCAAAAACGTGTGTCTTGTTCTGTACTTTAGTTTCGTCTAATTTTGCTCAGCAGTACATGAGAAGTCGTTTAAAGATTTGTCTATTTTTAGTAATGGCAGCCATTATTTGTTGACGGATTGGGACGATTTGTTTAAATCTAAGAGAGGAACACGCAAGAATGCTTCCTGTAAAGTTTCATCAAATTCTACCCAGCAGTTCATGAGAAGATGTTTCTATTTTTAGTTACAGTGGCCATATTTGTTGACGGATCAGGACGATTTGTATTAACCTGAGAGAGGACGACATAAGGATGATTCCTGTGAAGTTTCGTCAAGTTCTACCCAGAAGTCCTTTAAAGATTCTAAATTCTACCAAGCAGCTCATGAGAAGTCAAACCACAATTTTTAGTAACGGCAGCCGTATTTGTTAACAGATCGGGAGGATTTGTAAAAATCTGAGAGAGGACCATGCAAGGATGCTTCCTGTAAAGTTTCGTCAAATTCTACCCAGCAGTTTCAGATGGATGGGGCTTCCCCATCATTACTTACCAGGTTGCCAAGTAGGTGGGGCTTCCATAGTATGACTTACTAGGTTGCCAAAGTGACATGGATGGGGCTTCTACAGAATGATTTACCGGGCTGCCAAGTGGGAGGGGCTTCCACAGATTACTTACCAAGTTGCCAAGTGAGTGTGGTTTCTACAGTAGTCCTTACCAAATTGCCAAGTGGATGTGGCTTCCACGGCATTATTAACCAGGCTGCCATGTGGGCGGGTCTTCCACAGCATTACTTAGTAAGTTGCGAAGTGGGTGAGTATTTTAAAACCTAACTTACCAGGTGGCCAAGTGAGCGGGAAGCATTAATTACCAGGCTGCCAAGTGGGCTGGGTTTCAACAGCATTATTTACCAGACTGCCATGTCGACCAGTTTGCCACAGCATTATTTACCAAATAAAGTGACATGGGCGAGGCTTTCACAGAACTACTTAAGAACTAACTAAGTCTTGTACCGCATTACTTACCAGGTTGCCACGTGGGTGGGGCTTCCACCGCATTACTGGCGCTAATTCTGTGTGAAAACTTGATCAGCTCTTCTGATGATATTTTTCGGGAGTTGGCCTGAGCTATGGCTTCTAGCTTTTGCTTGGCTTGGAAGATTGCAGTCGCCTAAAATAATATTTGCATCAATGTTAAAATGTGTGTACAGGAAACTGAAGTTATAATCTAAAACTGTCGTTCTTCTGTAAGGTGCTCTTCATAATTTACAGTGTTCGAAATTAGCACTAGCCCGAAAGCAAAACACTAGTAAAATACACTGGGGGCTTGTAAAAAACTCAATACCACAACCAGAATTGCTTGTAAAACAAGAGGCACAAGAGGGCCTGTATCGCTCTACTTGTTATAATGATGGTGTCCATGGTGGGGTGGGGTGCAGGGTAGATAGAAGGATTGCTTGTCAGATATGGCAATATCAAACTAGATTTATATAAACTGTCTTTAATTACCAAAATATGGGGGAGGGATGTATTTGGCTCAAGTTTGGCTGGCTTTAAAACAAATCAAACTTTCGTTAATATAAACACTCAAACCAACTTTCACATGTGACCTAGGACCCAATTTGACCACAGGGTCACCATTTGAACAATCTCGGTACAGGACCATAAGCTGAGTGTAATACTAAATATTAAACTGTTGGCTCTTGTCATTTCAGAGAAGAAGACCTTTTAAGTTTGTCCCTATATAAAACATGTGACTCCGGGGTTAGGGCCACATTTGACTCCAGGATCACCATATGAACAAACTTGGTAGATGACCATAAGCTGATGGTAAATACAACACATTATACCTCTGGCTCTTGTAGTTTCAGAGAAGAAGATTTTTTTTTTAAAGTTTTTCCCTATGTAACTCTGTGTAAAACTGACCCAGGGGAGGGGCCAAATTTGACCCCAGCGTCACCATTCAAACAACTTGATAGAGGACCATAAGCTGAGTGTAAATAAAAAATATTAAACCTTTGACTTTTGTAGTTCAAAGAAGAAGTTCAGAAGTCAGTTCATTTGGAATATGTATTTCTATGTGTGGACTGAAAATAGGCCCTGGCTTCGATATGCGGAGGACAAACATGCTATATTTTGTGACTGGTGTTTGGGGGCGAATTAAAGCATGCCATTTTCTTCACCCACAATCTGTGAAAATCTGAGGTTAGATGCTGTTAAGGGCCACGAATGCAGCAGATAGCCCCAAGATACTTAGTAAAAGATGTGAAAGAATCGGAAGCTGCTAAATGTGTAACTCAGCTGATGAAAGTAAAGTATGGACATCTCTCAATTAAATTCAGAAATGCTCATTTATATAGCCACATGCCACAAACCCTTCACCGACTATGACCCCCTTTGCACATTTAACATGAACGGTCTTGATGTTATTGACTTTTTTATCGGGCTAGTAAAAAAAATTTCGGGCTTGTCAAAATGTCCATGTTAGTGGACTTGTACTTTCAAATCCTAATTTCTCTGACTGAATTTACAACAGAACAGAAGCATCCGTATAAATTGTCAGCAAAACTGGTCCACCAGTTTCAAGAAAAGTGTGTCTATAGAGTCCGAATTCTCAAAATATAAAAGTTATATAATATATATGCCTCGTCGTCAGTAGTTTTAGAAACAGTGTAGATCAGTTGTTAAATTTGCTTGATGATGTTGGGATAGGGACTTTAAAATATAAATCAATGAATATTAATGAAACATTTGGTGTAAGTGGCTTAAATTCAGTGTAAAGTTTACAACAGAAAGTTTAACAACTATTATAATTATGTGTGTCAAAGAAAATAAATTTACGAACTAATCCTTCGAGTAGTTTCAGAGGAGTAGTCGCTACAAGTATTTACTATATAACTCTATGTAAACAAAACTCTATTTAAACAAAGATGGCCGTCGCAGCCATGTTTAATGTCTATTCAAAATAATTTTCGAAAAGGATCAACATCATGTCATGCTGATCATTTTAGAAAAAGTCCATATCAATATCATTTATAGTTTTCAAGAAGCGGTCGCTACAAACTTTCTTTTTTTTTAAAAAATAACTATTTTTAGCCGTGGCGGTCATCTTGAATTTCCAGCCGACCCTGAAATTTTGCTAGGATCAATTAGACATCAAGAGCAATATTCCTGTGAAGTTTCATGAAAAAAAATCCCTCAAGCAGTGTCAGAGGAATTGTCGCTACAAGTTTTTAAAGATCAAATAATAAACGAAGGTGCGAGAATGTTCACAAGGCAGTAAATGGGATTTTTTCAGCAAAACAAGGGCCATAAATGTTAGTAGACCGAAGGACTTGTACTTTCAAATCCTAATTTCTTTGACTGAATTTACAGAAGCATCTGTATAAAGTGTCAGCAAAATTGGTCCACCAGTTTCAAGAAAGGTGTGTCTATAGTGTGTCTATAGAGTTTAAATTTACGAACTAATCCTTGGAGTAGTTTCAGAGGAGTAGTCGCTAAAAGTATTTACTATATAACTCTATGTAAACAAAGATGGCCGTCGCAGCCATGTTTAATGTCTATTCAAAATAATTTTCGAAAAGGATCAACATCAAGTCATGCTGATCATTTTAGAAAAAGTCCATATCAATATCATTTATAGTTTTCAAGAAGCAGTCGCTACAAACTTGTTTTTTTAAAAAAATAACTATTTTTAGCCGTGGCGGTCATCTTGAATTTCCAGCTGACCCTGAAATTTTGCTAGGATCAATTAGACAACAAGAGCAACATTCCTGTGAAGTTTTATGAAAATCCCTCACGCAATTTCAGAGGAGTAGTCGCTACAAGTTTTTAAAGATCAAATAATAAATGAAGGTGCTAGAGTGTTCACAAGGCAGTAAATAGGATTTTTTCAGCAAAACAAGGGCCATAACTCTGGTGTTATTTATCAGATCTGGCCGCATGATGAGTACAAACTGTACAAAACTAGTGTGAAGAATACTTCTATTTTTCTTGATAAATAACAAATTTATCAAAATGATGCATAAAACCAATCCAACCAAATAAATAATTATTGTCAAAAACATTAACAAAATAACCCATGATACACCATCATGCAACAATAAACATAATTTTTTTGCCACATAAAATACATTACGTAATGGCAAAAATATGCCTACTATGTCACAGACAGCAAATATTTGATACTCTCCACTATAGGATCTGATAACACTGCCTTGGAGGTCACATCAGATGGACCTATCATCTAATCAATATTCATGAGAAGATCAACTAAATTCAACTTCGTTGGTAGCGAAGTAGACTATAGCGATGTTCTATTATTATTACCTATTACCCGCGAGTTTAATTTTAGTGCGGGTTACGAGTTCAACCCCACGAAGTGGTAATTATTTTTTTTGTACTGCTACATTTCTTTTGTGTTTTATAAGCTAAAAGTTATGGACATTGTCTCTTTCAATACCAAGCGTAGACTGCTCCACAGCAAATGACAGAAACGCGACATGCAGAGTGAAGCAGTCTATACCGAGCGATTTTGAAGGCTCATCGGTCAATCAGACGTGACCTCCAATGCAGTGTTGTCAAATCTTTGTAGTGCCGAGTATCATAGCGTGATAAAGGGTCTGATTTTTACGAGATTGACTCAAACTGAGAGTCATTACGTTACTGGCGAGTACAAACCTATACTAAACTACGTAGACACATATACCAAATGACAATGCACATCGCATAAGCCCCTCTGGCCTTTGGTCAGTTCAGCAAAAACTAAGTTGCTATGTCAACCTTTTCTTATAATAATAATAATAATTCCCCTGCTAACCAGTACATTCTCGGCTTCCTTCAGTAGTATTTTCATGAAGAATAACTTCCTAGCTTACCAGTACATTCTCGGCTTCCTTCAGTAGTATTTTCATGAAGAATAAATTCCCTGCTTACCAGTACATTCTCGGCTTCCTTCAGTAGTATTTTCATGAAGAATAACTTCCCAGCTTACCAGTATGTTGTCGGCTTCCTTCAGTAGTATTTTCATGAAGAATAACTTCCCAGTTTATCAGTACATTCTCGGCTTCCTTCAGTAGGATTTTCATGAAGAATAAATTCCCAGCTTACCAGTACATTCCCGGCTCCCTCCAGTAGTATTTTCATGAAGAATAAATTCCCAGCTTACCAGTACATTCGCGGCTCCCTTCAGTAGTATTTTAATGAAGAATAAATTCCCAGCTTACAAGTACATTCTCGGCTTCCTTCAGTAGTATTATCATGAAGAATAATTTCCCAGCTTACCAGTACATTCTCGGCTCCCTTCAGTAGTATTTTCATGAAAAATAAATTCCCAGCTTACCAGTACATTCTAGGCTTCCTTCAGTAGGATTTTCATGAAGAATAAATTCCCTGCTTACCAGTACATTCTCGGCTTCCTTGAGATTCTTCTGTAGTATTTTGATGTCAAGATCCCTCTTGTCTACCTCGTGTTTCAGTTCATCAATCGTCTTCTGTACCTCTGCCTGCTTACTGGCTGCAAGAACAGAATGAATAGTTGTATTACCTACCTTACATAAATCGCCTCCCCCGACAAGTATACTGGATATTGTACAAGGAATAAAATGACATTAATGTTATTTAATACAAAAAGTTTATGACAAGTTTCTTGCTTTTATTAAATTAACACACTTAAAAAGTATCGAATGAAAATATATTAAACTTAGAAGCACGTAGAGGTAATTAAAAACACAGCACTTCATGAAATCTTAGGAAAATGAGAAAGACGCAGTACAATTTTCATGAGTTAACAGGTTGCAAGATATAAATAGTGATAATACAAGTTACAAGATGAAGATACAAGTAGTTATATGATTGCCACATGTGACAACATAATTGTCACATGACTATCACATGACTGTACGCACCTATTTTAAGACACTCCTTTATTTCCGTGTCCTTCTCCACCAACAGCTGTATGAGTTCAGATGGTTCGGGGGCTCCTTGTCGTTGTTGTCCTTTAGGTGTACTCATAATCTCAAATAATTCCCTGAAAATATTTTTAATATTAATTAATGTTTATTAAATAATCTAATTCATAATAAAATGTACGTTATTTTACAGGTGTACGAGGGGCGTTCATTATATAATGCAACTATGGTCCTTAAATTTAATTATGGTCCATTGTTGTAGTTATTGATACGCATTACATGTATGTTAAAGTGAACTTTCCCCCATTCATTTATCAAGTTTTAGAAACTTCCATCCAATAAAAAATGTGTTTTGAGGGCATTTTTTTAAGACATGTAAATGATAATGAACACGCCAAAAACGGGAAAAAACATCTTGACTAAAAATCAGATTTCGACGGCCAATATGGACTGTTTTTGCCTAAACCACAAACTTTTATATCTTCCATATGAAAATGTTAGTAGCTTTTATTTCAAATTATTTGTAATGAGTTTATTTTTGGGTTTACTGCTCCTTAAATGTTGTCAGTGCGACAAAATTTAGCTTAAATTTTATGCTAAAAATGCAAAGAGCAACTTCAGGCTTTAATATTTTTGGAGCGGTGTAACTAAAATTGTTGATTTTATATTAAACCTTTAGAGTATCCCTTCAATTCGTTACCCATATATTTAAAGCCATTTTCCGTCATATCTTCAAACTGATTTTGAATATTATTTTTATTGGAATATGATATTTTCAGGACTTTTATATTTCCAAGAAAACGTCATTTCTTGCCTTGGACTATATCAATGTTTTGTACTGAAAACATTGTTTACGTAATATTTACACATACTTCTAGTTACAACAAAAGTTTAAATAAATTACTTTGCTGCAAAATGCATATTTTTAAGAATCCAACATTACGACCAATGCAAATTCATTAAACTTTTCTGCCGCTTTTTAAAGCAGTGTATATATGCATGATATAAATATGTCCCAAACAAACAGTCGTCATAGACTTTACATTTTCAGAAAGTGTCACTAAAGGTTCATTCTATAAGTTCATTTTCAAATTTCGTGTGTAAATCTCACACAACGTGAATACGACAGCTAGTTGCATTATATAATGAACGCTCCTCGTATATAAAACCGTGTTTATCTCATGCAAACGTTTTAATAAGCAAAGGCCAAAATTCAGATAATGAGATTATGGCGATCATTTAATACAGTTTATACTTCCGAAAAACAGGGATCAGTATGTTATGACCGGATCAGTATATGTTATGACCGGATCAGTATATGTTATGACCAGATCAGTTTGTTATGACCGGATCAGTATGTTATGACCGGATCAGTATGTTATGACCAGATCAGTATGTTATGACCGGATCAGTATGTTATGACCAGATCAGTATGTTATGACCGGATCAGTATGTTATGACCAGATCAGGTGTTATGACCAGATCAGTATGTTATGACCGGATCAGTATGTTATGACCGGATCAGTATGTTATGACCAGATCAGTATGTTATGACCGGATCAGTATGTTATGACCAGATCAGTATGTTATGACCAGATCAGTATCAGTATGTTATGACCAGATCAGTATGTTATGACCAGATCAGTATGTTATGACCGGATCAGTATGTTATGACCGAATCAGTATGTTATGACCGGATCAGTATGTTATGACCGGATCAGTATGTTATGACCGGATCAGTATGTTATGACCGAGCATGACCAACATGCTTAGTGGTAGGCCTTTTTAAAGGTCATTTTAAATACCTATTTTGAATTTGTGTTCAGGCTGTTGGTTTATTTTTGATAGAGTGGATGCTTGTTGACATAGACATGTCAGTAGTGTAAAACAATAAAAGAAATATAGATATATACATGTTGTACATGTTGTACACCGAGAGCACTTATTTAAATATAGGTCACAGAACAAATATAGGTCACAGACAAAGTTCTATTGATTTTCCCATAGATCTGCATTATAGCCTTTAGGCCTACCCTGATTTCCCTATATCTCGTAGCCATATGTGGTGCCCATAAAAGAATCCAACTGTGGGACATCCTACATGTTCCACCTTTAAAGCTACAGAGTCCCTATATCAATTGATTTCTTCTTTGTAAGCGTGTCTTTATTTGTAACTTCATGTTTACCAGCTCATGTCGAAATCGGGTATTTAAGCGAGCAAATATAGCGAAGGAAATCATTTACTGTATATACATCGACCAGTGCACATCGTACCTATACACAGGTAACAGTAATTTTTACAAAAAAAAAAAGTTAGCTTCTTTCGGGGCTCGAACACACCACCTTCTGATTTCAAGTCCTGTGCTCTATCCACTGAACTACAACGCTACTTGAGAAAATAGTATACTAACTACCATATATTATGAGGCAAAATAACTTAACATATTTGAACGCAACTAATGATGGATCAATAAATATGCAGTCCATATTGTCTCGCGTGTAAATTAACATTGGCTGGTGTAATACTGTATCTTATCAATATGAAACTAATACTTCGCCTCAAATCAACCATTTCTCGACTTGTTATTTAGCGCTTGATGAGTGTGTGAGCGCTCTTGTTATTACGTAATGCCTATTTAGTGTTTAAAATGCTACAAAAATACCAATAAATAGCAGTGGTCTAGAGGTTCAGCGTACATCTTTCAAAACTTACAAGTGCAAGGCTGTGGTTCAAATCCCGTTCCGGGCAACTATTTTTTTATCACATATATTCTGGAGCCATATATTTATCGATGTTACCTGTACGGAGGCTAAATAAAAATGTGAAATTTTACGTATTGATTTCTCCTTATATATACAGACTTTTGGGGTGTTCGTCGATTTGAAACTACTTCACACGTGACTCATTCATATTCATGAGTTTTTACCAGTTAAAATAGGGACTGTACAGCTTTAAGACACCTACTAGTATGTTTCACCCAACCTACACAACTTTAACATAAACATGTACATTATTTGGTTATGACAAATATATATTTATGACAAAAATCAAGCTTTCCTTTATTAGAACTCATTCCAATTTCCTCACCCGACAAAAAAAAGATTTGTTGATGAACAGTGACTGTTGAGCTTGTATATTTTGTTATTGTAAATGTTTAAGGCAATCATTCAGTTAAGATTTTGTGTGAATTTGTTTTATTGTTTACTTCACATGTATTCCTTATGTATGTCATGTCAACAAAAATGCTATTGATATGGTGGCTAATTTCTGCCATGTCGTCTTTTCGTTATTTTGCCGCGAAAAGATGACAGGATGAAAAGACGACAAATGCAGCGCAAAAAGACGACAGAACGAAAAGACGAAAGAATGAATAGACATTTAAAGGACGAAAAGACAAAATTTGATATTGTCGTCTTTTCGTTCTTTCGTGTGGCCTTTGTCGTCTTTTCACTTGTAATCTGTCATCTTTTCACCCGTAATCTGTCGTCTTTTCGATGTCGTGATTTCATATTTTCGTTCTGCCGTTTTTCGCTCTGCATTTGTCATCTTTTCGCCTTCCAGTTGACATGCGCGTTTTGGTAATTGCGGCCATTTCATATTGCGTCCATTTCACGGTGACTGCTAGAAGTCGGGATGATTTTGAACTGTCGGGGAATCAGGTCAAACCGACAGGGAGTGTCCAATAAATAATTAACAAAGGGTTACTAGTTCTTTTAATCAACTCATTAATTAGTTTTTCACACCTTATATAATGAATATTGAAGTGACAAATAACTGAATGTTGCCAGTTGGTAAAGTTAAATGGGAACAATTCACAGGGCTTCTGTTAACGGGCGTATGGCCGTAAATTACGTCCAAAAATCTTAGTTGTACGGCGAAAATTAACATCAAAGGCGTACAGTGTACTTACAAAAACTTCAAAGTACGCCGCGATTCTTTACTACGGACGTCCCCTAATCTGTGAATTATCGATTATAGCCCCGCCCATCTGATCTACCGTAATTTCATTTGAGACTGCCAACGAAACAAGTTGTAAAGCAATTAAAACTCAGTGGAGCCTGTAATTGACAGGTAAAAGCAGTTTTGTCCAGTTTTTATCAAGGGTCACAGGCGTGGCTGGTGAGAGGAGTGTTCTAAAATTAGATAATTGGCCTAGCTGCGCATTTCACAAAATGGAAGTAGCAGTATAATCTCGATGCCAAATTGCTTAATTTATATTCATTAACCACAAAGTTGAAACTCCTTACACAAACAGATTATACTTTTTAGGCTATTTCTTTTATATCTTTGTGTCATTTTTCTATGTATTTATCAAAGTTACAAATAGAAACGAATTACTGATAGACAAACAATATTTAATAATCTCTAACCAACGGGAAAGAACTCTTCGTGAATGGAGACTAAACACGGAAGTGAAATTATCACTTGCAAAAACAATCGATTGCTTTAATAATAAATTAAAGAATCTGTTACATTTATTCCTACACTTGACAGTTTTACATACCGTACCTTTCATTAATGTATGCCAATTTAAAAGCTTTCTTGGACTGATAAATTGAAAACTGTTTGCAAAATGTAATTCACTGTATAAAACTTGTGGTTGGGGTATGGCACGCAAAGGCAAATTAAGTATTTTTAGTTTGAAACTGTTTATATAATGATGTCATCAAATATTTTCTTTTATAAACATATAGATGATTATAAATATCCTTTTTTTCTTTTTAACAATTTAGATGTGTTGTTTCCCTCACCACCACGCGGAATCACTGACTCAAAGACTGAGTATGAATGCCATGCTCAAACACTGGAACTTCCTAAACTTCCAAATTTGATATACAGGAAGTTCAAACTTCCTAAATTTGAACCTTAGTGGAAGCCCTGAATTCAAAACAAGCTACATGTATTAGCATGGCACCGTGGGTATTCCATACATATATGTATTTGTTAATCTGTTTGTTTGTGTGTGTCAAACAGACTCACACACATTTATTATCACTCTACCTGGAACAAGCCATTTATTGATATTATTTTTTATAATATAGACTATGAGAAGTATAAAACAGCTTACATTTTGGTTGTAAGTTACAAAAATAGATTTTTAATGATTTTTTTAGTGACAGGACTCACTACATTCAAAGTTCATTATAATCCAATTCTGCCCGAAAACTGGAAAATGGCTTCTGTTTTTGGTGTTCACTATTATATTCATTTCAAATGTCATTAAATTTACATAATTGCAGGTATTTTATGTTATTCTATACATGCTTCACCACAAAACAAGTCATACTTAGGATCAAAAAGTGACCATTATCATGGGCGGAAATCCCTAAATTAAGTGATATAATATAAAGTAACTTAAAAGCTGATCAAGTGTTACTCTGGAATTGGATTGCAGTCTTTAACATGTGTAAAATGTTATTATGAGTTAGTTTTTATTTCAAAATTATACAATTGATATAACATGTATAATATTAAAAAAGAGCCATTTTCAATGATTTCAACATTTAAAAGTATGATAAATACAACAAAAAATAAAACACACACTTCTGTGTAACACATGTTCTTACTATAGAAAGTTTCCTCAGATTTTAATTAGTTTTAAGCTAAAAGTAATTTATGAAATTTCATTGATTTCAAGCTTTTTAAAACATTACCCCACCCACTATTCTTACATTCAATGGTGAATGAAAAAAATCATAGTCTCGATCATCGGACATCTCGCGAGACCTCTCTCAAAGAAGTCCACACGATGGTCTGGAGCAAAGCTTCTTTAAAATTTGTGACATCAAAACGAGGTCTGTACAAAAAAAAAATCAGCATCCGCTGATTGGTCAACTTCAGTTTGTTATGGGAATCACCCCCTACATGCATGTATGTCACAACGGCGTCAAAAATTATGTGACGTTACGTGCAATATTGTGTAATAAAAGTGCCACCAAACAAAGTCAGCAGATCACGATTAATACTGAAATATAAATTTTAAACATCATTTTGTAATATAGACAGGGTTCCGGTAATACGGTTGCCCGACGCCCCGGTCAAGTGGATTTTGGGTGCGGGCAAGTGACCTTCGCAAATCTGGTTGCTCGCCACTTGCCCGACGGACATTTCCATTCCAGAACAAATCAAGTGGCAAACTAGCCATATCAGAATTTCATTTTAATAACTGAATAAAACTGGCCGCTGTTTTTCGCCGCTAGCGATTGTTAATAAGATCAACAACTTTCGGTACAATCAACAATCTCGCCCCAGGCAGCTTAATTTGTGGCATTATTTCAATAAACAACTAATTAATCCACACGAGCATTTCACACCGTTTGAAAACAACACCGTATCCCGACCGTCAGACGTGTGTCCATCGGCCAATGAAATCGCGTCAAATTATGTCCGTGACCTTCCAACCATAAACATAGCTACTTTCAGAAATTGTTTCCAAATAATCTCTGAACGTCATTTGGACCTTCCACCAATCAAATCGGAAAACTCTTTCTTAATTTACAAATTTAATGTGTCAAAATAATAATTGACAGACCCACGTGACGTTATGTTTTTGTTTAGATAATTTTGCCGAAGATTTTTTCGTAACGAAAAGTCGAAAATACATTTCTTTTACTCGAAGCACTCGTTTATCAATGCGCTTTTATGAGGTATTTGGTGTATTTCATTCATATAGTCTGTAATTAAACGTATATGGAAGTGCATACTACACAAATAAGTTGCGTAACTTAGCGATATGCGCATGTCATGGGTTTTCGCGATTTCAGAAGAGTCACCTTTTTCTCAAGTTCTGAACTTTCGCTGTAACTGCTACTACTTCTTAAACAATTCCTAGGAAACCCTAGTAAGGGAACCCCTACTCATGCCTCTTACTTGCATCTAATTCCCTTTAGTTAAAATACAAAGCCGTAGGAACGTTACCATGGTTGCAGAAATTAGGGGCCAAGTGAATATTTTTAATAATGTTTTTGTCTTGTTTCTTTGCTTGTCGCACATTTTAATTTAAAGGAATACAATAGCTTCTTTTTTTTCTGTCAACCGGGTAATTGTACACACTGTGACATTAAAAGTTCCATACACTGGGCTAGCTGCCAAGCATTTTTTTTGGATGGTCATCAAAAATAATGGGGTTGTGAGTGTGGTGATTGGTGGGACGGGAGGGGCTAAAATGAGTTTGTATACTGTCTCATCATTTTATGATTTAAGTAACACAAATATGTAATAGACACAAAAGAAGAAAATGCAACCATTTTATTTTCTATATGAATAAATACAATGTATTAAATAAACTAATTCATAAAATACATTCTCCCTTCCTTTTCTTAGTATAATGGTCCAAATTATGCGGCAGTCCGTCCCGTTTAACACGAATAATGGTACAGCGCCAATTTTTGGGGCAATTAAGTGTTCTTAAATGTGGGGCAAGTGACATTATGGGCAGGGCAAGTGACTTTTGAAAATACACTTGCCCTGGGCAAGTGGATTTTCAAAATATTTCAAGAACCCTGATAGATTATATCATGTTTTTTAAAAAAAAGACGTTTATTGTATATTTAATAAGGACGTGCACACATCCATTGGAATTAATGTTGCGTGTAATACAACGCACTTTGATGTTGCGGTCAAAATGACATCACGTCGCAGTCAGTTTTGACGTTCAGTGCTCAAGAAATAGGATAGCCCGACGCCCGGGGCTCCTCGAAAGCCATTCCGGGCCTGTCTCATTTTGCAGACGAGGAGCCCGTCGGGCCTGTCTTAAAAAAAAAAAAAGAAAAAATAGTTTTACTGGATCTCAAGCTCAAGTTCCTCAAGACAAAATACTCCCATGTGTATTGTGAACTGTGAAAACATTTGCAATAAAGTAATTAAAATGTGTTATACACACATTGAAACAATAAGAAGTTTGAATATTTTGCCTGGCTTCGTGTCGGCAGTTTGTCACAACTTTGAGGTCGATAATTGTTGACATAAAACTCATTATTCTGCTATTAGGGTTGTGTTTTCTTTCCTTTGTGATAAGAAATTCCGTTTTTGTCATTAAAAACACACTAATGCATGAAAAACAAGAGGCCAATGACCTTGAAGCTCTACTGATTGATTTTGATTTCAGGAAGTAGTCGCTACAAACTTGTTTTTTGAAAATTTATTTTTAGCCGTGACGGCCATCTTGAATTTCCGGCCGACCTGATATTTTGCTAGGATCAATTAGACATCAAGAGCAACATTCCTGTGAAGTTCATGAAAATCCGTCAAGTAGTTTCAGAGGAGTAGTCGCTACAAGTTTTCATTATATAATTCTATGTAAACAAAGATGGCCACTGACAGCCATGTTTAACATCTAATCAAAATGATTTTTGACAAGGACCAACATCATGTAATGCTGATCATTTTAGAAAAAGTCCCATATCAATATCACTTATAGTTTTCAAGAAGTAGTCGCTACAAACTTGCATTTTGAAAATCTATTTTTAGCCATGGCGGCCATCTTGAATTTCCGGCCGACCTGAAATTTTGCTAGGATCAATAAGACATCAAGAGCAACATTTCTGTGAAGTTTCATGAAAATCCGTCAAGTAGTTTCAGAGGAGTAGTCGCTACAAGTTTTCATTATATAACTCTATGTAAACAAAGATGGCCACTGGCAGCCATGTTTAATGACGAATCAAAATAATGTTCGACTCGGATAACCATCATGTCATGCTGATCATTTTAGAAAAAGTCCCATATCAATATCACTTATAGTTTTCAAGAAGTAGTCGCTACAAACTTGTATTTTGAAAATCTATTTTTAGCCATGGCGGCCATCTTGAATTTCCGGCCGACCTGAAATTTTGCTAGGATCAATTAGACATCAAGAGCAACATTTCTGTGAAGTTTCATGAAAATCCGTCAAGTAGTTTCAGAGGAGTAGTCGCTACAAGTTTTCATTATATAACTCAATGTAAACAAAGATGGCCACTGGCAGCCATGTTTAATGTCGAATCAAAATAATGTTCGACTCGGATAACCATCATGTCATGCTGATCATTTTAGAAAAAGTCCCATATCAATATCACTTATAGTTTTCAAGAAGTAATCGCTACAAACTTATTTTTTAAAAATCTATTTTTAACTGTGGCAGCCATCTTGAATTTCTGGCCGATCTGAAATTTTGCTAGGATCAACAAGACATTAAGAGCAACATTCCTGTAAAGTTTCATGAAAATCCGCCAAGTAGTTTCAGAGGAGTAGTCGCTACAAGTTTTTACTATATAACTCTATGTAAACAAAGATGGCCGCTGGCAGCCGTGTTTAACGTCGAATCAAAACGATTTTTGATAAGGACCAACATCATGTCATGCTGATCATTTTAGAAAAAGTCCCATATCAATATCACGTATAGTTTTCAAGAAGTAGTCGCTACAAACTTGTATTTTGAAAAATTATTTTTAGCCGTGGCGGCCATCTTGAATTTCCGGCCGACCTGAAATTTTGCTAGGATCATTTAGACATCAATAGCAACATTCCTGTGAAGTTTCATGAAAATCCGTCAAGTAGTTTCAGAGGAGCAGTCGCTACAAGTTTTCATTATATAACTCTATGTATACAAAGATGGCCGCTGGCAGCCATCTTTAACGTCAAATCAAAACGATTTTCGACAAGGACCAACATCATGTCATGCTAATCATTTTAGAAAAAGTCCAATATCAATATCACTTATAGTTTTCAAGAAATAGTCGCTACAAACTTGAATTTAAAAAATCTATTTTTAGCTTTGGCGGCCATCTTGGATTTCACATCAACATGAATTTTTGCTAGGATCAACTAGACTTCATGGGCAACATTTCTGTAAAGTTTTATGAATATCCATCCAGTAGTTTCAGAGGAGTAGTCGCTACAAATAAAAGTTAACGGACGGACGGACAGACGGACGGACAGACGGACGCCGCACCACGGCATAAGCTCTGCTGATCTCTGATCAGAAGAGCTAAAAATCGTTATTGATGGTATTTCGATTGAATGTTTGTGAAATGTTCGGGCCGTAAAAGTGCGGTGTCATAGTAGTTCGGATGGTACATAATTTCGGATATATATTTTTTTATTTTTTTATTTTTTTACATAATCAAATAAGAAAAACTGTCCTTTACAAATACATGTTGGTGGAAAGAAAAATATATATACTGTATATGTATAAATACAGATATAAAGTATATTTCTATTCATTATTTAAGGTGTAAGGAGTTCTGGAATCCTACTTTTAAATGAATTCTAGTCCAGGCTCCTAATTCTTTACTTGGAGAAAGTGGTGACAAAAAGAAAAAATATAGCCAGAGGAGGCTCTGATAGTCTCATAAAACCTGATTAAAAATTTGGCTCCAAGTTTAGTTCCAGTTTCACCAAGTCGCCTCTGATTATTATCGTTTGGCAAAGTGCTAGTACTCTCCTTTGCATTGGTTATAAATTACTATGTAATATTCTATTCTAACATATTTTAAACGAAATGGTAAATAAGTCCGCTGACCAGGGAGCATAAAGTGGTAGCAAAAAGAAAAATATAGTCAGAGGAGGTTCTGAGCTTGATTAATACATACGTAACAAAATTAATGTGTGCTATAAAAGTGAATAAAGACACATTTCCAATAAGAAAAAAATATTGGACCTTTCCATTTTAAATCAGGGCCTGTCCATTTCACATCAGGGCCTGTCCATTTCAAATCGGGGCCTGTCCATTTTCAGAAGCAACAAGCCCTGGGCCTGTCTCTTAAAATAATTTTCTTTGAGCACTGACGTTTGGCGCTGTCTATCGGTCAAACAATTTAATGAACCACGAGTCCACGGATGATAGAGAGTTAACAAAATCATCGATTTCAACAATGTTACATCCCTTTTAAATATTTTTTTTTACACATTTCTTTAGAGCTTTGTTTCATTAACAAATTAAAAGTAATAATTCTAGGGTGCACTGATTATTCATGTGATATTTATTTATTTGAGTTTTTCAAAATTGAATATTTTTTTCATTTTTGTCACATCAAAGCAATGGGTCTGTGCAACCAATGTATCCATGTCTGTTCTTAACTAACTGATTGTTCTTTCTTATCAAACCCCTTCAGGGCTCCATAAATTGGATAGCCCGACACCCGGGGCTAGTCAAAATTGAAGTCGGGCTTGTAACAAATTCCATGCAGTTAGCCCGTCGGGCTAGTCCAAAATAAATAAATAAATGAATCCCAAATTACACGATCTGTGTATAACAAACACGCGCCAGTCAGGCACCTGTAATAAAACATCCCCCACATGTTTCATAATCTGTTAATTGCACTCGCTTAGGTAATTCAATTAGCATTGGCCGCGGGCATCGGCGATTTTCATTGACAGTCGGCATTATCCAATCAATTTATGTGTAGTATTTCAACTCGGGTCGATTAGCCAATGAAACCACATTTTAAAAATACTACTGGTTGATCACATGTTCGTCACGTGGTCAGCTCAAAATGGCGGTACTGACTCGAATGATTACAAATAGGCCGATACAGAATCGCAATCAACACAATCACGCTGATTTGTCGGCGACTTTTGATGAATCAAGAGACCATGGACTTTTGATAATGGAAGCATGCTTTATATGAAACTGTGAAAAGCGAAATATATCAATACTTAGATAACATTTAGAAATTCCTGACTCAGGGGAAAGAACTCCCGCGAAGTGAAATTGATTATATATGTAATATATTTGTGAGAAGAAATATCGATTTCTTTGTAAATAAATTTTAAACACAGTTATTTTCTTATACAGTTAACAGTTTATATTTATTTTCCAGTGTATTTTGCCGATTAAAATGCCTTCCTGGAGGAACTGGACTTGAAAACTTGTATCACTGTCAGGGCCTTCCCCAGGAATTTTTTAAGGGATAGTGGCATTTAATGCGTGAGGGTGGGGTGGGTGCGGGAGGGGGTCCCCTCCTGCATGTGAATTCTTTTTAATGTTTTGAAGTAAAATACAGGTTTTGGCATACACCTGACACACTTAAAACATGTTTTAAATATATCTACCAGTCTGCCATAGATAGTACATGTATGACCATTTTTTTACTTTTTTTTTTTTTTTTGGAAAAAGATGATACCTCAACTTTATACATCGTTTCCTTTGCTGTTCTAGAATTTTTATTATCTTGTAAACACTTCATTTGAAGTTAAGCAGGATTAATTATGTTATTTTTAAGTGAATAACATTTAAAAAAAAAAACACTTGAAAACGCAGTGTCGTGTTTTTTAAGCATCCGAAATAACGACTATCCAGATTAACATCAACTTTTTACGCTGACATTGTCTTACAATAACTTAACGTCTAAGTCATGTTTACTGCATCAAGTCATTAGCATTTTCGGGGGAAAAAAAGGTAGGAAATGGTTATAAGTTCATTTATATGTTATAAAATTGCTGTCTTTATTCATAATTAATCGTTTTAGTTTGAAACACGAAAACACGGAAGCAAATTCAAAACCGGAAGTAACCTAAATTTATAATCTACAACCCCGAGATTCTTATAATTTTATGTGTTTATCGAATAATTTGCGTTTGTGAGATTATTTTCTCATCATTATCTATTTAAAATCGATATAAACTGGATGGAGGCACGTTAATTCAACGCTACTATAAAATATAACATAAGTAAATTGATTTCACATTTGATGACGTAATAAGTTTACAGGTCATGTACGCATGGTTGAATTCTTGAATTAGACCCTTATCGCGGAGGTAATTAACACCTCTGCCCCTCTAATCCTTATGAAAACACTCCAATCAGGAGCTAAGGACGTATGCCTGTCAGGAGTTTATGCCTCAAGGCGTTATTTGGTCAGATATGTCATTAATTAACACTGGGAAATGAATGTTTTGACCCACTTTTAAGGGATCGCGGCACGGTTTTAAAGGGTCGCGGTCAGATTAAGGATCGCGGCATGTCTGTTTCAAAAGTTAATGGATCGCGGCGCCGCTACGCCATAAATGGCTGGGGAAGGCCCTGACTGTATACAATGTGTGGGTGGGGTAATGCTCAAAAAAAGAAGAAAAAAGAACTGTCCTAAATTGTTCCATCTTACCATTGCTACGCTTTCACCCAATGACTACTGCCACACAACTTAAACGTACATCAATTGGTTATGAGAAGATAAGAAATACTGAATTTTTAATTTTCTCAGTATTTAAAGAACTATAATGAGTATCTGAATCCGTTAAATCAGAATCTGCTTTGACATAATGAGATGTCGTCAGCTGGGTATAAGTAATAGATAGATAGAGTCAGGTCTCAGTGAGCTCGTTCGTTTAAATAAATTTTAATAAAACGAGATACGTAAAAGTATTGCCAAACAAAATAAATGATAACTGACAAAGACAAAAACAAACAGACACATTATTTTTAAGGCAAGTAAAAAAACGGGGCTCAAAGTGTGACAAAAAACCTCAGGGCTAGTGTAAAAAACAACAGGGCTAGTGGATTTTCAGGACCCACTAGCCCTGGGCTAGTCCCCTAAAAAAAATCTTGGAACACTGCCCTTACATAAATGCTCACAAAGCCGCAATACCACCCCACTATTTGCACCAAAATGTGTGACCACTTTGTGGCCAATTGAATTTTATCACAACAGGAGTTACCTCCCTTGTGGTTCATGCTAAACAAAAACGCATTAAACAAAGTTTATTTTCACGTAATTTTACAGAGTTTCACAGAGAAATGAAATGTACCTCGAACGATAGATTTCTACAATATACTATCTATGATTAACTTACCTTGAAACTATTTCTATGTCCTCAATCAAAGACAACAATCTTTGTTTTGTACTTAACGTACTAGAGGCTGCCATATTGAATCCGAGTTGTGTAAGTTATCCAATCAAAATCGGTGTCTTAAAATTTGTTTTATGTAAGCCAATCAAAATCAACATCACTTTCAGTCTTAGTCTTGGTCACTAAGAAGATTTATTGTAAGTAGTTCGTAACAGAGACTTTCAGAAAAACGAGATAAACACAAGCAAGACATATTTTATCAAAATGAACAATAAATTTGAAGCGTAAGTATTCAATCTAGAATTACATACTACCATTTATTGTAAACAAAACTCAGTTTATATTTCTACCAATTTAAAAATTATGTATAATTGACACAATTTGTGAAAGCTATTTTGTGAATTTCTGGTGGGTGGGGTATCTATCTATCTATCTATAGATACTGCAACACCCTCTTTCGAAGATTATGTGCAGGTGCGCGTCTGTGCAGTGTGAGTAAGATAAAAGGGGTAAAAGACGTCTTATGTTGTTGGTTAATCCGAGCCTTCTCTGACCGTAAAAGGTCACAGACATCCATTGGTTTTCCCATAGGCCTCCATTATAGCCTTTAGGGCTAACCTGATTTCACGAATGACGTTTCATACCCATTTGAAACGTCCATGGAAATGCGTGGACGTTTCAATGGACGTTTCGTACCTTGGCCATTGGACGTTTCCTACCTTGCCTTTGGACGTTTCCTACCTGGATCATTGGATGTTTCGTACCTGGATCATTGGACGTTTCCTACCCAGTTAAGAGTTCTAAATTGTTTTATATATTTACCAAAGAAAACATTAACAGAATCAATCTATATACTGTAAATACTATAAACTCTGAATAGGTGAACATAATTTATCACAGGGCTTTTTTACCTTATATAACAGAGGC
Organism: Cyrtodaria siliqua; assembly: GCA_037043455.1. Taxonomy (NCBI): domain Eukaryota; kingdom Metazoa; phylum Mollusca; class Bivalvia; order Adapedonta; family Hiatellidae; genus Cyrtodaria; species Cyrtodaria siliqua. Next base: position 30,070 of record JAWPHD010012815.1, read on the forward strand.
CTTTATATAACAGAGGCCTGTAAAGGGCCTCTTCCCAACAGAAAATTGGACTGTTTTTTCCCAACTGTGGCAGAAATATTTCCCAATCGGAAAACAGCAGTTTCTCAGATTTTGAGAAAAAGCATGAATTCTGCAGTGTGTTTTTGGCTGCTAAGTAAATTCCGACTTGGACAAGTTAATAATAATGGTAAATAATGGATGACAATATAAATAAAGTATATTAATGTCATATTTACTTAATTTATGAAACCTCGTATTTTTCCCAAAATGAGAAATAAGCGCGTTCTTTTTCCCCAAAATGGACAGGCCTGGGCCTCTTCCCAATTTTGTGGAAAAAAGCCCTGCATCACAAATCTAGTAATAATGTGAACATTTTACTCTCAAAATCAATAGCATGGTAACAAAATGTTTTAATAAAATACAAATAACTAAACAATTAAACATTATTAGACTAAATTCCTATCTGAAAAAGTGCAGCCCAGTGATTTTTATTGTCCAACGGCAGGATACAAAACATTCAAAGGCAGGGTATGAAACATCCAAAGGCCAGGTTACGAAACGTCCAACTGTAGGGTACGAAAGGTCCTATGCATTGGACATTTCGTACCCAAAATGTCCTGTACCCAATTTCCCTATATCTTGTAGCCATATAAGGCACACCTTGCCTGAAACTTACATCCAAGTGACATTTAATGGAAGAAATTTTACTCATAGCGAATCCAATGAAAAGTTAGTCGTTTCTGGCTCCGAAGTGTCTTACCCCCAGTTTTGCATTTTTTTTCGCGCCAAATGTCAACATGTACCTACTTTCATTTTTCAGTCATATTCATAATTTTAAAAAAATAACTACTAAAATATGTATTAAATGTTCCATTTTGAAGAAAACATATTTATGATTGAATTCTCAAGTTGTTTTATTTCAGTCATTATTTTTATCCAATCCATGACAAATCCGCCGCGCTTCCGACTGCGCCACGCCATATAGTGAAAATGGGGGGATTACTAAAAACACACAGTCATGCACTTTCAACGATGTTTGCGGCATCCGGTTGATTTTTTTTGATAATTTAGAGTAATAAATCGATCAATTAATGTTTATAATATCAAGTAGCACTAGAACGAATTTGACGGTGTGGTCGTCATAAAATACCCACGTTTAATTCACACAGGTCACGTCAACGCACAGCCCCACAGTATATACAATATAATCCCTTCATCAAAATGTACATTTGAGAAATAATTTTTAAATAAATTAACCCTCTGTTAAACACCACCCACCCCCTCCAAGCCGAACCCCGGGGAAGACATCTCAAGTTTTAAATAATAAATCATTTGACATGCTGTGTATCTCTTTATTAGATGACTATTATACCAATTAATGTGCAAAAGTATGAAAAAATGACACCGTAATTGCATTATTAGAGTATTTGATGCCCCTTCCTCCAGGCCCAATTATAACATAGGAGTGTATATATACAGTGTAATCCCATCATCTTGTTTCATTTGAGACATAATTATAACATAGGAGTGTATACAGTGTAATCCCATCATCATGTTTCATTTGAGACATGACTATCAGAGTTCGATATAATAAAAATAATAAAATCATTTAATATTTTGCTTGTCTTTTATAGACGTTTACATACACCAAGTTATATGCAAGAATATGGAAAAATGACAGTGTAATTGAATTTTTAGTGTATTTTACCTTTTGACCCCACTGAGGGACCCAGGGTGCAGAGCCATCATCACAATGTTTCATTTGAGACATAATCACAAAAGAAAAATGAACATTTATTTTACCTTTTGACCCACTCCCCTGAGGGCCCCTGGGCTCGGAGCCAAAAATAATAGTGCTCTTGCACGCCGTCATCATATGCTGATGTCATACCCTAAGTTTGGTTGAATTCTGTTCATCGTTTTAGGAGGAGATGCGGTGACGGACGAAGGGATGGACAAACGGAGGCGATTTTAATATATGATATTCTCGTGCGAGGTGAAGCCATTCATAGTCCCCTCATCAAATAACTCCACTATCAACTGACAACATGGAGAGATTTTAGGAGTGGAACAAACTCATCTATTATAATTACCGTGTGTACAACTAATTAGTGGGCACTTAACACCTACCAGTGATCGAAAAGTTTAAACCGACGGCTTTTAAATATAGCATCTCTGGCTTATTATAATTAAGATTTAAAATTTAAATATAAACAGTTGGATGTTCAGAGAATTGCGAGTGTCAAAAGGAAAAGTTGGTCGCAATTTTTAAATTGTCTTAATTTTGCGGGACATATTTATCACCGTACCGGTGACGTCACGATCACGTGACTCTTGATCTGAATAAACAAATTTAGGAAATTTTCGATATTTTTTTAACTTCGTCTGAAAAGGGTGACTGTTAAAAAATTAAAACGACTAATATAACAGTAATTTCGGTTCAGATAGGTAAATAAATATATTTATTGATGATCACTGGAGATGCTTGAAATATTAATTCAATGCATACTTTCTTAGATATATTGACTTAAAACCAAGAGGGTAGCTCCTGTCCCTTGCGGGAGAGGAGATCCCCGTGTTTTTACTATAGGACCGCTCTGACCGTACACAGCCATATGAAATATCAAAGTTGTAAAAAGGGCTGGTAAAGTCAGAGAAGGCTCGGATTAGTTGTTGGTGTATATATTGTGGCACAGAAACTAAAGAAACCTCATAATGACTATGATGAGGGTGCAAATAAGAACCCACTTTTGTTGAAGCCAATGATGTTGAATTCATCAAAACTATTTTGATAAATGTATTGAGTGGTTATGTGTTTTTACTAAATGTAAATATCCAAACTTCATATCTTTAAAATTTCGGGCAAATCAGACAGTTCAAAATCATGATTTTCAGGCACCCATTATTGATGCACTGCAAAAACTGTTTAAGAATAACATATTTAATACAGGAAATAGATTATTCAATGGCAGACAGAATATATTTAAAAAAAAATATATAACAATCTCTACATTTTTCTTTTGCATGCCATTCTCATTACATAAATCCATTGAAATGGTAGAAATCTGCCCCAACCATAATGGTAAAATCCTTGTTGCACATATTGTATCCTAGCTCTTGAATCTGGTGACTATAAAACATTGATGTTAACAGTTTCTATTTCCCCTTTATCCAGTATTCATCATCAATTTAGTATAAAATGGTTCCTTTATTAGGGAATGTCATAATAAGATGACATCAGCATGTCCCAACCATAACGCAAATGGTCCCAACCATAACGGCCATATTATATGTCATTATATCCCAATTTGCTCTGTTTTTAATCCAAATGACAATAAGTTGACTCTGATTTGACATCATTGAGTGTAAAATAACTTCTCTAACATTGATTGACACAAAAGATAAATGGAAAATTAAATTTTTAAACATGCCAATAATCACCGTTATTGTTGGGACCAAGTAATGGTAAACTATTGTTCAGTAAAATTGGCAGAGTTTGTTTGTTGTTTTGAAATAGAGATAATTTCACTCATGGATATTTAATGTAGATTTTAAATGATGCAAACTACTGAATTGCAAATGCCAGCCTTAAAAGTATAGTCGAATTTAGGCCAAAAATAAAATTATGTTTGTTTCCCCTTCCCGACCCATGCAAAAAAGGGTTGGGTAGGTAGGTACCCTAGGTAAAATATTTTTTTTATTTCATTTCTTTTATTTGAGATCAAAACTGGAATACATGCTACCTATAAGACACATTTAAGACAAAAAAAAAAAAAAAAAAATAAAAAAAATAAATAAAAAAATAAATAAATAAATAAAAAAAACATTTTTTTTCGCCAGTGTCGAAAAAATAATTCGGGTCGCGGCAATTTCGGTGGGTCGGTCGGGAAGGGGAAACAAACATAATTTTATTTTTGGCCTTAGAAAACAAGACATCATCAAAAAGGAAATGTTAACATTTATGTATCTAAAAGTACATAGGTCAGTATCAGTATCAGTACAGATACATTAAAAGTATTACCTTTTATGTTTTTAAGCAAAGTATTTTAACTGAATGAATGCAGTTAATTAACACAATTAATTAAACTGTAAATCTGTTATAAATCATGATACTGAAAACTGTTATGGTTGGGACATATTCATATTTATGTCGGGTCCATTCAAAACATTCCTATTAGATCATAATGAATTCCTATAAGATTCCTGTATAGAATTAAATAACGCTTACCATTATTGTCTCTCCTACAACAAAGAGTAACAAACAGATACTTTTAAATCCTGTGTTAAATTGGTATTTTATGTCTCAACCATAACTTTTATTACCATTATAGGTTCTCATATGAATTTTCCATGTCAGATGGGAAATGATAATTTGTATTATTGTTGATTTCTGTAACAGAAACTATGTTACAAGTATGCAAAGACGAATGAAACAATATGTTTACACAATATATATCTGATATGTTATGTAAATTACTGCATCTGTAATTCATAATAATTGTAAAAATACACTAGATTTTTTATTTTTTTCAGTCCAATATTTTATGCTAAAACTTATAACTGACTTGGTCTAAAGAGACATTAGAATTAGTTTTAAAGAAACAGATTCACTGCACAGATTTAATGGTCATCATTCCTGTTATGGTGTCCCAACCATAACGGTAAGAACAAAACATCTCAAGTGGCAATATCTTCTAAATACTAATATTTACTATATAATTTTTTTGGGAGAAAGAGAATAAACATAATATAAATTGAAAAAAATATATTTCTATGGACTTCGATAAATAAACAATAAAAAATTAATCAAAATACAGTATTTTGTGGGCCATAATTGCTGGAAAAAAGGTTTTGCAATAACAAAAACTATATAAACATACAGATACATGACCTTACTAACCTTTTGGAGCAAACAAATCAAAAATCTAAGAAAGCATGGTTGACTATGTTTCAGATTGAAAGGAGAAGACAGCAGTGGGTCAGGTGAGGAAGAAACAGAAAACAGACAGGAACTAGAATCACCACCCAGACCGCCACCGGTAAAATAAGCCAGGGAATTTTTTGATTTTTTAGACCGAAGGACCAGACGTTTGTACGATACTGACCTTGCTTAAAATTAAGTTATTATATATATACTAGTACAAACTATTACAGATTTTGAAATCTTGAGCAGCTAAGACTGACAAATGCATCAAAGTTGTTTCATCACAAATGGAAAAGTACATTTCTGATTTCACCAGTGGAAAGCATATTTTAATTGTGTACCAAGTTACTTGTATTTTACAACTGCAAACAATTGGTCATTTTCCGAACCAAATTTCAACCGTTTGGAATGTATATATTTGTTCCATTATCATATTGTTTGAATACTTTGTTCTTTATTTGCAGTCATCTTTCTTTTCATTTCTAGCATAAGTTTTTGCCTGTAAAACAAATTCAAAATAAATGTGCTTCTGTTTACATGAAAATACATAATTTCACTTGTCTAGTTAAAAATAAATAGAAGTGAGATGGCCTTTAAACTCACCTACCTAGACCTTCAATGCTTGATTACTTACACAATATTTCCTTTTAGCTGTACACCTCCGATTTAAATATTTTAACTACATTCAAAGTTTGTTGTCTCGCTAGTAAGTAAAGTGTTATTAAATTCATTATTTTATTTATTTCAGAAACCAGGCCCTGGTGAACATGCTCTACAGTTTAACTACGGGTTTTGGTTCTCGCGGAAATCTCAAGGCAAAAGCACGACATACGACCAGAATCTGAAACTGATCGGAACATTTGCCTCGGTTGAACAGTTTTGGAGACATTACTGCCATATTGTACGACCTAGCGACCTCACTGGACATACAGACTACCATCTATTTAAAGAAGGAATCAGGCCCATGTGGGAGGTAAAAAGGATCATACAAATAACTTAAAGCAGTATGCAATATTTCATAGGTGGAACATAATTATAGAAATTTTGTCACAGGTTACTGCTGAGTCATTGATGCGGTCAATCAAAATGTGAGGGTAAATTAATGTCTGTGGTTTTTGACAATTTACAGATTTTTAAATTATTTTTGGCTCTACTGGTCGAAGGCCATCAGAGCTTATGGGATGACGAGTTGTCCGCCATCCATTAACGTTTTCCTTGTGAACACTCTAGCGCCTTCATTATTAATCTGATCTTTACGAAACGTTGCCAGTGTCTTTATATCAATGAAAGCTTGGACAAGATCGGCCAGATCGGCCAAAACTGGCCAGATCAGATTAATTTCGCTGGAGTTATGGCCCTTGTTTTGCTGAAAAATGCCATATTAAGTCTTGTGAACACTCTAGAACCTTTATTTATTATTTGATCTTTATCAAACTTGCATAGATTTTTAACCAAATAAAAGCTTGGACAAGTTCGAAAATCAGCCAAATAGGATCAGTAACACCGGAGTTGTGGCCCTTGTTTTTTCTGAAAAATACAGTTTTTAGCTCTACTGATCAGAGATCAGCAGAGCTTATGTCGTGGTGCGGCGTCCGTCGTCCGTCTGTCCGTCTGTCTGTCCGTAAACTTTTATTTGTAGCGACAACTCCTCTGAAACTACTGGATGGATATTCATGAAACTTTACAGAAATGTTGCCCATAAAGTCTAGTTGATCCTAGCAAAAATTCATGTTGATGTGAAATCCAAGATGGCCGCCAAAGCTAACAATAGAGTTTTAAAATACAAGTTTGTAGCGACTACTTCTTGAAAACTATAAGTGATATTGATATGGGACTTTTTCTAAAATGATCAGCATGACATGATGTTGATCCTTGTCAAAAATCGTTTTGATTCAACGTTAAACATGGCTGCCAGCGGCCATCTTTGTTTACATAGAGTTATATAGTAAAAACTTGTAGCGACTACTACTCTGAAACTACTTGACGGATTTTCATGAAACTTTACAGGAATGTTGCTCTTGATGTCTAATTGATCCTAGAAAAATTTCAGATCTGCCAAAAATTCAAGATGGCCGTCACAGCTAAAAATAGATTTTTAAAAAATAAGTTTGTAGCGACTACTTCTTGAAAACTATAAGTGATATTGATATGGGACTTTTTCTAAAATGATCAGCATGACTTGATGTTGATCCTTGTGGAAAATTATTTTGATTCGACGTTAAACATGGCTGCCAGTGGCCATCTTTGGTTACATAGAGTTATATAGTAAAAACTTGTAGCGACTACTCCTCTGAAACTACTTGACGGATGTTCATGAAACTTCACAGGAATGTTGCTCTTGATGTCTAGTTGATCCTAGAAAAATTTCAGGTCGGCCGGCAATTCAAGATGGCCGCCACAGCTAAAAATAGATTTAAAATAAATAAGTTTGTAGCGACTACTTCTTCAAAACTATAAGAGATATTGATATGGGACTTGTTCTAAAATGATCAGTATGACATGATTTTGGTCCTTGTCGAAAATCGTTTTGATTTGACGTTAAACATGGCTACCAGCGGCCATCTTTGTTTACATAGAGTTATATAATGAAAACTTGTAGCGACTACTCCTCTGAAACTACTTGACGGATTTTCATGAAACTTCACGGGAATGTTGCTCTTAATGTCTAATTGATCCTAGCAAAATTTCAAGTTGGCCGGAAATTCAAGATGACCGCCACGGTTAAAAATAGATTTTCAAAAAACAAGTCTGTAGCGACTACTTCCTGAAATCAAAATCAATCGGTAGAGCTTCAAGGTCATTGACCTCTTGTTTGTCTTGTGAACACTCTAGCACCTTCATTTATTATTTGATCTTTACCAAACTTACACAGATTGTTAATATCAGTGTAAGCTCAGACAAAACCAGCCAAATCGTCTAAGTAACACCGGAGGGACAGCCCTTGATTTAGTTAAAAATGCTGTATTTTGCCTCATTAAGACTATAAGGGAAAAGATTTGAACAGATTTTAATGAAACTTTGCAGGGATGATCAGTACCAAATCTAGTTATGTATTTTTTCACCGTGTTCCAGTTGACTGATGTTTGGCAGAATTATGGCCCTTTAAAGGTTTTAATACACAAACTTAGTTCAGACTTTTGTTCCTGAACCCCTAGCCGGATTTCATAGAAACTTTGCAGGGATGATCAGTACCAGGCCTAGTGGTGCATATCATCACTATGTTCTGCTTGAATAGTTTTTGGCTGAGTTATGGTCCAGTAAAAGTTTTACTACACAAACTTTATCTGTATTATTTCTCTTGAACCCTTGGCTGGATTTCAACGAAACTGCAGGGATGATCAGTACCAAGCCTAGTTATGCATGTCATCACCATATTTTGGTTGAAAGATTTTTGGCTGAGTTATTGCCCTTTAAAGGTTTTAATACACACATTTTGTCCGGACTACGTTCTCCTGAACCCCCGACCGGATTTCAGCGAAACTCAGGCCTAGTTTGCATGTCATCGCCGTGTTCCGTTTGAATGATTTTTGCGGAGTTATAGCCCTTTAAAGATTTTAATACACAAACTTTATCCAGACAAGTCTCTTCTGAACTCCTGGAAGAATTTCGACGAATTTTGGTAGGGATGATGCGTACCAAGCCTAGTTGCGCCTAACATCGCTGTGTTCTGGATGAATGAGTTATGGCCTGATGTACACAAACTTTATCCAGAAAAGTTTTCCTGAACCACTGGCTGGATTTCAGTGAAACTTGGCAGGGAATGATCAGTACTAAGCCAAGTTGCGCATGTTGTTGGTTTGTTCCCCTTTAAAGACTCCATATAGCCAGTAGAGTGATGCAGGCCCTCTTGGGCCTCTTGTTTTTAAAAATTACAGTTTTATTAAAAATTTCAAAAAGAACTGTTTAAATATAAAAAGTTTTTAATAATTGTTTGATTCTTTAACATTTTCAGTTTTAAATCATTTAATGCTGTTACATTTTCTTCAGTCTTGTATTTGTATCTAACTTTACTTAATCTTCTCTGAATTCAGGATAGTGCCAACAAGAATGGTGGTAAATGGATTATACGTTTAAAGAAAGGTCTCGCCTCTAGGTGTTGGGAGAATTTGATATTAGCCATGTTGGGGGAGCAGTTTATGGTTGGAGAAGAAATATGTGGTGCTGTTATATCAATCAGATATGCTGTGAGTATACTTCAGTTTGGAGCAGTTTTGTTGAGCCAGCTTGCCGAGAGGTCGACTTAGTGATCACTTTTGCGCTCGGTGTAATTGCATGCATGCATGCGTCTGTGAGGATTACGTCAACTTTTAATCTTGGAATATTAACGAAACTGCATCTGTATTTTTGTCTTATCAGTCTGACATGGTGAATAACTATCTTTGTCACCGTGACATATTCCCTTCTTGTTTACAGGCTCAACATGCTGGCCACGGCCATCTACATGTAGTAGTAAAGATTTACAATGTCTTGGCTAGCCTAGATTTTGCATGAAATTTATCTTAATCAGCAATATTTTCCGTTGATAAAACCTAAATGATGGCTCAATCTGTACATTAGGGGGAAAAAATAAGGTAGGTAACATAGCACAGTTCATCTATATTCTGAAGTGCTCCATGATGTAGAATAAATACCTTTAAAGGATCTAAACATTCCATTTTGAAACATTCTAAACTTGTCCACAATTTTAAAGACACACATGGCAATCTTAAAGTATTTATCAAGCCCAAAAATAGCACCTCGATTCATTAAGCCAGTATCACCTGCTTGCATATATACCGAGTGTTAATCAAATAAAAGGATTATTGGAGTTTTCATTATTCTACCATATTTTTAATAGAGAATATTATATCAGTGCCTTTTACTATCAAGTTTATGAGGCGAGGCTTAGAAAATGAAGAATGGCTCGACAGAGCCTCGCTATTCTTCATTCCGAGCCTAATATTAAAATGCACTGACATAATATTCTATTTACCGTATCTTGTAGATTATCCACATTTTCTGTACGAATTACTGTACTTAATTAAAAAAAGTGCATATCTGCATGATACAACAAAATAATCAACATTTAATAGCATGCAAAAACTAATTTACTATGAACTCTTCAGGTAAATATGCAAGGTATATATAGAAAAACTAAGGGAACATTGCAAAAAACATGATTGTGATGTGTCCAGAATATGATGCGATATAACTTTATAATATACGATTCCATATTCCTACAAAATTTTTGAATTCTTCTCACGTCATATATATGTTTGAACATGAGCTCCAATAAACTCAAATACATCTAAAAAGTGTTAATAGTATTAGTTGCAGAAGTCTTCCTACATGTAGCCATTACAGTGCGTACAAGCTACTAGTCCATTGGCTAACGTCTCAAATTTAAATAGAAGTATTAGGCATTTGGAATGACATGTAGTTCAATCTTACACAGTCGGTATGTTGTTCGTGTTCTGGTTTGAAGTTTATGGTGACTTTCTAATGCTGTGTCATTAAAAAAAACTCTATTTCAGACAGCTAAACCAGACAGCCAAACCCATATTCAAACTAAGCATGGTAATCTCTTTGAACTATTAAAATAATTATGTCTCCCCCATATCTCCCCCATACTGGGGAGACATATTGTTTTTAGCTTGGATGTCTGTCTGTCTGTCTGGATCTCTGTCCATTACAAGTCGGTCTCCACCATATCTCTTGAACTGCTTGAGCGATTTTGAAATAACTTGCCACAAATGTTCACCATATCGAGACGATGTGCAGAGCGTAACTTCCAGCCACGTCCGTTCAAGGTCAAGGTCACACTTAGAGGTTAAATGTCATATGCACTATATTTCGTGTCCTCTCCATATCTCTTGAACCGCTTGAGGGATTTTGAAATAACTTGGCACAAATGTTCACCATATCGAGACGACGTGCAGAGCGCAACTTCCAGCCCACGTCCATTCAAGGTCAAGGTCACACTTAGAGGTTGAAGGTCATATGCACTATATTTTGTGTCCTCTCCATATCTCTTGAACTGCATGAGAGATTTTAAAATAACTTGGCACAAATGCTCACCATATCGAGACGACTTGCAGAGCGCAACTTCCAGCCACGTTCCAGACATACGTTTTTGTTACAAAAACAACCCTGTCTAGTTAACTGATTTGCCAATTTGAATGTTATGACGAAAAATTACATAAACAAGTTACTGTGTAAACCTTTAATAGAATAGTGTTGATTCTTACAGACTGCAGGAGGTAGACAGTACTAGTTCTATCCAGGAAAAAGTGAGTGGTCTGCATCCACCACAAAAAAAGTCTAGTGTCATATGTAGCCTGAAATGTGCTGGAAAATGACATAAAACCTACCAACCGTTTAAGTGAATATATTGTGACTAAAATAACAAATCTTGATTCATGACACCTGATATTCTTGCCCGCCGAAGCTCAGAAAGGTATATTATACTGTGCAGTAATTTGTTGTTGTTTTTTTTTTGTTTCAGGAGGATATTTTATGTTTATGGAATCGGACAGCGAGTGATGGCGTAACAACCGCTAGAATAAGAGATACATTAAAACGAGTTCTCAACCTGCCGCCAAACACCATTATGGAGTATAAGGCTCACTTAGACAGTATGAAGTATGTCTGGTCCCTTTATATGTCTTTATTTACTTATATTTAACATTTTTTTGTTTATTGAAATGAATATTGTTCAAAATGCAGGAATCTAACATATGACTGATGGCAGTTTGGAAGAATAATGAGTGTTAATTCAAATACATGTATCAGTAAATCGATCATAATGTGTTTCATTTGCATATTCAATGTTCATAATTATGCACTAAACTATGCCTCATAAAATAATTGATTTAATCATTGTTAATGAAATAGTTTGGTCGGGAAGTCTTGACGGCTTTGCTAGTTTTTGTTGCAAAAATCATTAGTATTAATTCATATTTAAGGTTTTTATTATTCTTGTGTTCTAACTACACTTTTATTTAATACTATGTATAACTGCTAGCAAAATGAACCCCATATGAATTAAGATGAAAGTGCTAGCAAAATGAACCCCCATATGAATTAAGATATGTGAATTAAGATGAAACTGCTAGCAAAATGAACCCCATATGAATTAAGATGAAACTGCTAGCAAAATGAACACCATATGAATTAAGATGCAACTGCTAGCAAAATGAACCCCCATATGAATTAAGATGAAACTGCTAGCAAAATGAACCCCCATGGATATGAATTAAGATGAAACTGCTAGCAAAATGAATCCCATATGAATTAAGATGAAACTGCTAGCAAAATAAATCCCATATGAATTAAGATGAAACTGCTACCAAAATAAACCCCCATATGAATTAAGATGAAACTGCTAGCAAAATAAATCCCATATGAATTAAGATGAAACTGCTAGCAAAATGAACCACCATATGAATTAAAATGAAACTGAATCCCATATGAATTAAGATGAAACTGCTAGCAAAATGAATCCCATATGAATTAAGATAAAACTGCTAGCAAAATAAATCCCATATGAATTAAGATGAAACTGCTAGCAAAATGAATCCCATATGAATTAAGATGAAACTGCTAGCAAAATAAATCCCATATGAATTAAGATGAAACTGCTAGCAAAATAAACCCCCATATGAATTAAGATGAAACTGCTAGCAAAATAAATCCCATATGAATTAAGATGAAACTGCTAGCAAAATGAACCACCATATGAATTAAGATGAAACTGAATCCCATATGAATTAAGATGAAACTGCTAGCAAAATGAATCCCATATGAATTAAGATAAAACTGCTAGCAAAATAAATCCCATATGAATTAAGATGAAACTGCTAGCAAAATGAACCACCATATGAATTAAGATGAAACTGAATCCCATATGAATTAAGATGAAACTGCTAGCAAAATGAATCCCATATGAATTAAGATAAAACTGCTAGCAAAATAAATCCCATATGAATTAAGATGAAACTGCTAGCAAAATGAATCCCATATGAATTAAGATGAATCTGATAGCAAAAGAAACCCCATATGAATTAAGATGAAACTGCTAGCAAAATGAATCCCATATGAATTAAGATGAAACAGCTAGCAAAACGAACCCCATATGAATTAAAGGGATTGATGCACTATTTTCAAACAATGTTCATTTTAAAGGGCTCTGAAAAACGTGAAAAAAGCTGAAAGAATTATCAAAATGCCATGAAAAATAAAGGAGATATGACCTAATGGAAATTTGCAAGAAACATAAATGGGCGCGGCCATTTTGGAATGATGACGTCATCGCGCCTTTTTACCATATATGGCATATTGACAAACTGTCTTTTAAAGCAAAGAAAATCACCGCAAATGAAAAATAAGCATACAATTTATACATTTTACATCTGTATATTTATTTTTGAACCATTTGTAGTGATTTTCTTTGCTTTAAAATGTATTTTGTCCATATGCCATATATGGTAAAAAGGCGCGATGACGTCAACGTTCAAAGATGGCCACCTCCATTTATGTTCTTTGCAAATTTTCAATAGGTCATATCTCCTTTATTTTTCATGGCATTTTGATAATTCTTTCAGCTTTTTTCAAGTTTTTCAGACCTCTTTTAAACAAATCGTGTTTGAAAATAGTGCATCAACCCCTTTAAGATGATTTGAACAACATTTTCATAACTACACCAAACTTCATATGCATGCATCTGGCATGTTCATTTCTGTTAGGCTTTCATGTGTTGGTGCTCCTTAAAACCCCAATTCAGTTCAATTTAATTAATGCATGCACACATTTCATATGAAACTGAAGCATATTATGAGGGTTTTCTCTTGTATTGGTGCCAATTATTCAACCAGGTCACCTCCAGTCCGTTTAAATTGATTATTATTATTATTGGGAAATCTTAGTAAGAGACCCAAAAGGGCCTGTGGATGCTCTACTGGCTCAAGATAAAGTTTATGTATAAGGGGCCATAAGTCTTTCAAAAATCATTCAACCAGAACATGGCAATGACAGGTGCAACTAGGCTTAGTACTGATCATTCTCGCCAAGATTCGCTGAAATCTGGCAAAGAGTTCGGACAAAGTTTGTGTATTAAAACATTTAAAGGGTCACAACTCTGACAAAAATCATTCAACAGAAATATGGCGATGATATGCACAACTAGGCTTGATACTGATCATCCATGTCAAGTTTCGTCTATATCCAGCCAGGGGTTCAGGAGAATTAGCCCGGAAAAGAATTGCGGTATCAAAAATCTTTAAAGGGCCATAACTCTGCCAAATATCTGTAAACCGGAACGTGACAATGACATGCACAACTAGGCTTGGTGCTGATCATCCCTGCAAAGTTTCATTGAAATCTGGCGAGGGGTTCAGGAGAAGTAGATCAAAGTTTATGTATTAAAACCTTTAAAGGGCCATAATTCTGCCAAAAAAAATCATTTAACTGGAATACGCCAATGATTTGCACAACTAGACATGAAATTGATCATCCCTAAAAAGCTTCGTTTAAATCCGGCCACTATGGGTTCAGGAGAACTAGTCAGAACCAAGTTTGTGTATTAAAACCTTTAAAGGGCCCTAACTCCGCCAAAAATCATTCAACATGAACACGGCGATGATTTGCACAACTAGATATAGAATCGATCATCCCTAAAAAGTTTCGTTTAATCCGACTAGGGGTTCAGGAGAACAAGTCAGAACAAAGTTTGTGTATTAAAACCTTTAAAGGGCTATAACTCTGCCAAAATCATTCAACTGGAACACGGTGACTATGTACAACTAGGCTCCAGGTACTGATCATCCCTGCAAAGTTTCAATGAAATCCGGCCAAATGAAGGCCCTTTCGTCTTAATGAGGCCAAGATATGGCATATTTCAGGAAATCAAGGGCCATGACTCCGATGTAAATGGTCCAGTGGTCCAATCTGGATGGTTTTCGAACTTGTCCAAGTTTTCATTGATATTAACAATCTGGTAAAGTTTCTTACAGATCGGATGAAAGATGAAGGCCCTATCGTCTGAACGAGGCAAAATATAGAATTTTTAACTAAATCAAGGGCCATAACTCCACTGTTACTGGTCCGATCTGGCTGGTTTTCGAAATTATCTGAGCTGTCATTGATATAAACAATCAGGTAAAGTTTTGTAAAGATCAGATGAAAGATGAAGGCCCTATCGAATTAACGAGGCAACATATAGCATTTTTAACTAAATCAAGGGCCATAACTCCGCTGTTACTGGTCCGATATGGCTGGTCTTCAAAACTCTCTGAGCTTTCATTTATATAAACAATCTGATATAGTTTGGTAAAGATCGAATGAAAGATAAAGGCCCTATCGTCTTAACGAGTCAAAATATAACATTTTAAACTAAATCAAGGGCCATAACTCCACTGTTAATGGTCCGATCTAGCTGGTTTTGGAAATTGTCCGAGCTTTCATTTATATAAACAATCTGGTAAAGTTTGGTAAAGATTGGATGAAAGATGAAGGCAATATTGTCTTAATGAGGCAAAATAAAGCATTTTTAACTAAATCAAGGACAATAACTCCGCTGTTAATGGTCCGATCTAGCTGGTTTTCGAACTTGTCCGAGCTTTCATTGATATTAACAATCTGTGCAAGTTTGGTGGTAAAGATACAAATAATAAATGAAGGTGCTAGAGTGTTCACAAGGCTTCATATGGCATTTTTCAGCAAAACAAGGGCCATAACTCTGGTGAAATTTATCAGATCTGGCTGGTTTTCGAACTTGTCCGAGCTTTCATTGACAAAAGACACTGGCAAAGTTTCGTAAAGATTTGATTAATAATGAAGGCCCTAGAGTATTCACAAGGCAAAAGTTAACAGACAAACGATGGACAACTCGCCATCCCATAAGCTGTTTTTGAACTTGTCCGAGCTTTCATTGACATAAAGACACTGGCAAAGTTTCATAAAGATTCAATTAATAATGAAGGCCCTAGAGTGTTCACAAGGCAAAAGTTAACAGACGGACGACGGACAACTCGCCATCCCATAAGCTCTGCTGGCCTTCAGCCAGTAGAGCTAAAAACTGATGCAGGTAGTTGTTATTGTTGAGCCCGTTAATGAACAATTTTACATTTGGTATAGATGCCTACCTGCCTGTCCATATGGATTGCATACATGTTAAATATGCATAATTTATGTACAAATTCTGTTCATCTTGACTTCTGTGATTGACCAAACTGCATCAGTATGTTCCTCTTATCTGACATGGTGAACACAGTTTCTGTCGCCGTGACCAAAATCCACTGCTAGGTTACAGTACAACTTCTGATTACGTTTGATTTTACAGGCTCGACATGCTGGCCATGAGCATCTGATATTGTTTGTATGTATTGATATTTACCAGGGTGTATCATCTAGTGGAAGTGTTCTTGCCTCTTAACTGTTTGAATCAATGCTGTGAAGCATTGTGCTTATGACATTGAGCAATCACTTACTCCCACTGTGTTTGTCCACCAGAAAGAGAAATTCGCTTGAGAGTGCCATAATGTCACAAATATGAGGAATGCCATGTATAAGTTTTGAAAATTTGAAGAAGAAAACAAACACTTGTGGATTTAGTTGTTTTAAACTTGACATTTTTAACAAAATTAATGATTCTGTTCCATAGTGAGAGTACCGGTATGGTGTTTTCCCATTTTTGTGTTGTCTTCTTAACATGGCAGACACTTAGGGATCACTTCGTTGGGACGGTCCGTTGTCGTCGTCCATCCGTCACACTTTAACCTGCAACCTACCATTGGCCATAACTTGAAAAGTATTTTACCTATGTTCATGAAACTTCACACACATCTTCATCTTACCTCAGGGAACGTCGTACACATGTCCAATATCTCTTGCTTTCATTTTGGCAGAGTTATATTGCAACTTAACCAAGCTCATAACTGCCGATGTTCACAAACTTCACAGATATTTTTATCTTACCCCAAGGAATGTCTTTACACATGTCCAATAACTCTGGCTTTCGTTTTGGCAGAGTTATGCCCCTTTTCATAAAACTTTAACCCAAACCTAACCATGCTCATAACTTGAAAAGAATTTGACCCTGCTCAAATAAGCACTTGGCAGCCAACACAAGTGTTCCATGGAACACCCTTCTAGTTAGTCATATAACAGAAGGAGTTTTCCTCTGTGAGACAACTTTCTTACATGAGACATCATGACGTCACCCTATTTTGACGTCAAATTAAATACAATTGTTGAAAGTATTTATTGTTTTATGCCTGTACTAAGTACATAACTGGCAAAAAATATTCCATTAGGAGTTTCAGTTCAGCCTCTGTTGTACCTTTAGAACGTCCTATTGGTTAAAAGGCGGAGGGCCTATAATCCTTAGAAATACACACGCACATCATTATGAGTTATCCATTTGAAATAGGAAGAAATGTTGGTGTTAGAAGGGGATGAAAACTTTGAGCTTGAGGTTATATAAGGATGAAAAAACTCTGTGTTTGAGGCTATTTAAATATCCTTTTTATTTTTCAGGGACAATTCCAGTTTCAGAAATACGGATGTGTTTATGAGATGACATCGGCTGAATAACCAGAATGAACATACATTTTTAACGGGCATTCAGAAGACAATGAAAACAACTATCTTGGTACAACTATCTCGGTGAAATACTGACGGAAACAGACATACAGCTAATATACTGCAAAGATACTGATGCTAATGCACAAAATGTTTGCATGGAACAGTATTCATATTGCCATGAACTTTGAAGAAGAAAAAAATATCTTGAAGGCGCTGGACATTTTTGTGTCGCTTGCGTAGCATGGCAGACACTTAGACTTTGTTCGTCGTCTGTCTGTCCGTCCGTCCATCACACTTTATCCTGCAGCCTAACCTTGGCCATAACTTGAAAAGTATTTGACCTATGTTCATGAAATTTCACACACATCTTCATCTTAGCCCAATGAATGTTGTTACACATTATGAATAACTTTGACAGAGTTTTGGCAGAGTTATGCCACTTTCATAAAACTTTAACCTGCAACCTAACCAAGCTCATAACTAGCCATAACTTGAGAAATACTTGACCTATGTTAATGAAACTTTACACACATATTCATCTTACCACACAGAATATAATTCTAACTTTCATTTCAGCAGAGTTATGCCCCTTTTCATAAAACTTTAACCTGTTAACCTCATAACGGAGTGATTTTTGGCAGAGTTATGGCCCTTTAAAGGTTTTAATACACAAACTTTGTCCGGACTGGTTCTCAACTCCTGGCCTGATTTCAACGAAACTTTGCAGAGATGATCAGTACCAAACCTAGTTGCGCATGTCTTCGCCGTGTTTCGGTTGGGTGATTTATGGGCGGAGTTATGGCCCTTTAAAGGTTTTAATACACAAACTTTGTCCGAACTAGTTTTTTTTAACCCCTGGCGTTGTGGCCCTTTAAAGCTTTTTAAACAAACATTTTCCAGACTAGTTCTCCTTAATCCTGGCCAGATTTCAACAAAACTGGAGGGATCATCAGTACCAAGCCTAGTTATGCATGTCTTCACCGTGTTCCGGTTGAATGATTTTTGGCAGAGTTATGGCCCTTTAAAGGCAATACAATGTTACTGGAAGCATGTTTCACATTTTTATTTTTAACCGGATGTCAACTGAATAAACATAGGAATCCTTGTAAGTACCTCTTGAAAATATGACCTGAAAATTGACTTAAAAAGGGACTCCTAGCCTTCTGGAAGGTGATGTTCTGTTTCTTTTTTCTACAGTGTTGAAATATAAGCAAGTGATACTTGCTATATTAAAAAAAAGCATTTTGACATACTTCTATTATTGAGAAGTTTGTAGATTTACTAAATAAATTTTGCATAATACCGGTACCTGGTACACTGACAATAAAAAGTGAACCCCTTGTCACTCCCGGGCAAGAAGAGAGCCACTGATTATCCTGGCAAAGGGGTCAAACCCCCTACTTAATGTTCATTTTGTCACGTTCATTAAAGGTCTTCATCGCCATCCTGTATTTTTCCAGGTGCTACTTGAACAGCAGAAAACAATGTGGCTCCAGCAAAAAATGGAGTGTTTGCAAAATATTTTTACCTAGATGGACAATGGGCCTAGAATATTCATTCCTGTTGGCACCATATAACCTTTTTGTGTTGGTACATTGTAAAACCTAATTCAACTTGACGCTTATACATTCTGTTTTTAAGATTTTATTGATTACATGTCCTGCATAAATTTGAACTGGCAGATTTTTTTCTGTCGTAGAAGAGAAAATGGTGAAATAAATTTTTAAATAACAGATCTGAATCCCACGAGTTTGTTATTTCAAGTTTGACAGACCTTGAAGGTGGTGTCTAGTAGTAGGTCCTAAATTAACTTCAAGGCAACTTCCTGCATACTACAAGATGGCCATCAACACAAATAATACACTAAAAACAATCTATTAAATCGTTTTAGAATTATTTTATTTTTAAATTTTGTTTTTCTGGGTTTCAAGAACCTCATTACTCAATTTCCAGTAAAACATCAGTGTGTTCTGAGGATGTAATGAGCTTTAAATTAACTGGTTTCATTGGTCCAGTTTTTATCACTGAACCAATCAGAATGCTTCATTTTTTCATTTGGTTGCTTCTATCATGACATCACATCCTGGTAATGTGACATCACATGCTGGTATTATGATATCATGTCATGCTATTATGATGCAACTCAGTGTGTTCTCAGAACTGAATGAGCCATTTATTTGCTGTGAGAAACAGATTAAGACTGTTTGTATCACTCATTGAGTAATGAGTTTCTTGAAACCAAGAATCACACAATTCTAAAAATAAAATAATTCTAAAATGATTTAATAGACTGTTTATTATTATGATTATGTCTAATTGCAAGAGATACTGTTGTTTTGGGAGCTTTTCTAAAGCAATTGGCTAACATTTAGTTTCTAATTAAGGAAATTCATCGTATCTGATTTTAAAGATGGCTGCCAGAGTCCATCTTTATTTACATAGACTGACGTAGAAAGTATTTTGAGCACATTCAATCTTCATGAAATTTCACAAGAACATTGCAGAGCTGGCCTGGAATTCACCAACCCTTCTTCAAACTATTCTTAGACGATCTCAGGTACTCAAATTTCATTTGACTTTCAGAGATAAACAATCATAATTTATTATGAAGTTGCTATTTATATACATAGCAGCTTGTAATACTGTAAACATGTAGTAATATTGGTGTACTTGCAGATCAAGTCTAAAAATATTTTCAATAATGGTTGTTGAATTCACAGCCTGATGCTACTTTATTGATCCTGAATACAACTTTTGCGAGCTCTTAGATAGCGACCACCATTAAATATATACTAAAATTGAAAGATAAAGTTCTTTATTATATACTTTCCAGTGAAATAGTGGATTTTATGATTAAAATAAAAGCTTATATTTTCATTGTTTATATTTCACATGTGAAAAAAATATGACATATATTTTCACTCAAAATGACGTCATGCAACTGTTGACAATGTTTACATTGTTGACGTTATTGATATCATTGTTTTGGCGCATTATATTTCTCCTACTTAAATAACCAGTTTGTGAGTAAATAGAATATTTGTTGGTTTGTCGTGAATGTAGGATTTAAATTCATCTCGAGGTGAGAAAACCCAAATATTTTCACTAAAGAAAATAAATCCTATATTCACTCAAAACAAACAGATATCTTCTATTTATTGCATGGTACACGTTACATGTTTACTGATCACGGTGATTTGTATGTCCATCCGTAAACTTATTTTGTGGCGATTACTCCTCTGAAACTGTTGGATGGATTTTCATGAAACTTTACAGGAATGTTGCCCATAAGGTCTGGGATCTCTACTAAAATGATCAGCATAACATAATGTTGGTCCTTGACGAAAATCATTTTGATTTGATGTCAAACATGGCTACCAACAGACACCAGCCAACCGTGCAGCCGTCTTTTGAACGGACATTTTTGAAAAATCGTGGTCAATATTTGGAGGTAAAAAAAATTCTGTCTAAACAACACTTCACACTTCCAAACTTTTGCTTTCTCAGTATTGTTATGTTTTGTATACATTTTTGAAGAAAGATGATCTAAAATGCACCTTTGTCACCTTTTATCTGTGAAAATAAATTACCCCAGGAAGACACCCAGTTGGCGGGTAACGCGTAATAGCAAATTATTTTGCACCTTCTGTTTGCATATTTGCACACCCAGTTCTTGAATTTCTTCCTAATACACTGGACAGACATCTTTGAATTTCTTCCTAATACACTGGACAGACATCTTTGTTTACATAGAGTTATATAGGAAAATCTTGTGGAGACTCCTTGTAAACTATTAGATGGGTTTTCATGAAACTTTACAGGAATGTAGCCCATGAGGTCTAATTGATCTTTGCAACAAATCCAAGATGGCCACCAAAGCTAAAATTATGTAATTGTTTAAAAAGAAGTTTGTTTGTAGTTTAAAACTACCTGACTGTCAGACACCATTTATAAATGAGTCGCGACATTTGTCAAAATTATTTGTCGAATACATTTAACTGACCAATAAGGTTAAATCAGATGCTTTTGCAAGGACCTATTATCTTTACGGTTTGATTTCTGCATGCAAAGAACCAGGTTAATAGAAATCAAGGATTTTAAGACCTGTTATACAAAACTAGAAAAAATGCCAAAATAAATATACCGTTTGGTATATTTCTATTAAGTAAAGTTTTCAAACATTGCCTTCTATTTACCAAACTAAAATATACATATAATGTGAGGTGTAGATATCAAAATCACTTGTGCATGACATTTCTTCATTTTTCATGGAGAAACAGACATTCTGTTAAATTCCAACAATTTTGAGGTACAAAATAGACCATAAGGCTGCTTTGGAGCACATTTACATGCACAATGTCCACTAAAATTAAAGTTTGGCTATAAAATGCCAGAAAAAACACACAAAATTGAAGAAATGTCTCAAAAACTAAGCCTACCCCATATGCCTGTAGCAGTTTTAAAGCCTAATACATTCAAGACTTGGGCAACAGCAAGACAAACTGAATCACACACCAGAATAGTATATATTTCAGTGGATTATACTATTATCTCTAACAAAAAAACAAATTGAAGAGGTTAAATTTCAATTGTATGCCATTGCATAGTGATTTCATCTGAATCAATGAAGAAACATGGGTGGGATATTTACACAATGTTCAGCAAAAAACTAAAATAAATGCTGAATTCCACAAATTTCTGTATATTTCAGTTTCAGATTTTAAAACCCATTATCGCGTACAAAATGTACAGGTTCTCAGGCTTTCGATACAAAGTAAGACCTCTTAGAGTCAAAATGTCAGTACCGATACATTTTCAGATTTTAGCCTCATACGGTACCTTAAAAATATTAAAATTGCCATTTATTGTAGGAAATGTGACAGATCTATTACCTATTGCCACTAATCCACTTAAAGACACTTGAGAGCCTACATAGTGCTTTAGGGCCACTCCAAATCACTAGGACCCCCAAATGTCACACTAAAACACACACATTCTATTTAAATTGCAAAAAAACATGTTTTGTTGTAAAATCTAAAAATTTAACATCAGCTTTTTTTTCTCACTCAGATGCAAGCTTTCACAAGAAAAATCAACTGGATTTTACCATTAATAAGAAAAAGGCATTTTGTCCACATAGGTGCCAGACCGATGAAAATCAGCCCATTGAACACAAACTAGTCTATATTTGGAGATCAGTCACAAGTTTAACAACATTCGTTTGCTTAAATACACTTTAATTCTGTGAATTAAACATATATGGCTCGCAAACGGTCCCATATCTGGAATAAAACACCGATTCAGTTTTTCAACATTTCTTGTAATTCATTCACACTATGCGTATTTCAAAATAAACATCTGTCAAAACCACATCTCTACTTCTTATACTCTCCAAAGAAATAATCCTGACAAACACAGTAAAATACATACTAGTCGAGTAGTTCAGAGGAGTAGTCACTACAAGTTTTTACTATATAACTCTATGTAAACAAAGATGGCTGCTCCCAGCCATGTTTAATGTCGAACCAAAATGATTTTAACAAGGACCAACATAGTGTCATGCTGACTATTTTAGAAAAAGTCCCAATATCACTTACAGTTTTCAAGAAGTAGTCACTACAAACTTGTTTATTAAAAATCTATTTTTAGCCATGGTGGCCATTTTGAATTTCTGGCCGACCTGAAAATTTAGACATCAAGAGCAACATCCCTATGATGTTTCATGAAAATCCGTCCAGTAGTTTCAGAGGAGTAGTCACTACTAGTTTTGACTATATAACTATGTAAGCAAAGATGGGCGCTGGCAGTCATGTTTTTTTTTAATGTCGAAATGATTTTCGACAAGGACCAAAATCATGTGATGCTGATCATTTTAGAAAAAAATCCCCATATCAATATCACTTACAGTTTTCAAGAAGTAGTTGCTACATTGTTTTTTTAAAAATCTATTTTCAGCTGTGGCGGCCATCTTGAATTTCCGGCCAACCTAATATTTTGCTAGGATCAATTAGACATCAAGTGCAACATTCATGTGAAGTTTCATGAAAATCCGTCGAGTACTTTCAGAGGAGTATTCGCTACAAGTTTTTACTAAATAACTTATGTAAACAAATATGATGCGCCATGTTTAATGTCGAATCAAAACAATTTTCGACAAGGACAAACATCATGTCATGCTGATAATTTTAGAAAAAGTCCCACCAGTATCACTTATAGCTTTCAAGAAATAGTCACTTATAGCTTTCAAGAAAGTCGCTACAAACTTTTTTTTAAAAATCTATTGTTAGCTTTGGTGGCCATCTTGGATTTCACACTCAAACTAATTTTTGCTGGGATCAACTAGACTTCATGGGCAACATTTCTGTAAAGTTTCGTGAAAATCCATCCAGTAGTTTCAGAGGAGTAGTTGCTACAAAAAAAGTTTGCGGACGGACAGATGGAAGACTGACACCGCCCCACCGCATAAGCTCTGCTGATCTTTGATCAGTAGAGCTTAAAAAAAAAAATCTGCGACACAGTCAGTATTCATAGGAATACCATCATCCTGACAGTAAACGTTTTTTACCATATCTAAAAAGATGTTGTCGAGAAAAAAAAGATAATGCTCTACAAACATCAGCTCAAGCACATATTATAATTATCATTATGGGCATTTGTAAAGCAAGCCCTGACATTATTACAAGCTAGACAAACAGTACATTCTCTGGTCTTCTGTAGGCCCTTCTGTATAAGCTGACTCAAGTTATCTCAAGTCATACTATACTGAGCAAAAATAGAAACGTCTCCAACATTACCCATAGATTTAGACACAATGAAATTATATTTTATTTAATCTTATATACCAATACCTTTGTTAAAAGCCAGCACTGTCATGAAAACAATTAAATTCTTTGAATCAAACTTGTGGGCAAACTTATTCCCTTTGATTTGGTTTAAACAGCATTTCCGGGTCTTGTGGTTAAAACTTTGAGTTAACACAGTTTTGTTATATTGAAATAAACAGAGAATGACCTCATCCCCACAAAAACAGAGCTATTCACTCATTTTTGCGCCATACAGCTTTCAAGAACGAATATATTCAGATTACCTCCCTTTATAATAAAAATATAGTGTTTTTGCAATTTGAATAAAACATGTTTTTGCAGCAACAGACAAACTTTGGTTTTTGATGATTATTAATATTCATCAGAATGATTGATAAGTATAAAATGATGAAATTGTATCTAGGTTGGTGTACAAAGTGTAACAAAGTCAACCCTATGCAAATCACAGCTTAAAAGAGGGACGTTTCTATTTTTGCTGAGTATATGTGGTAGAGCTAAGAGTACGCCTTTGGCTAAAGCATGTGAGCAAATGTGTAGAAAAGTCATAGGTGTACGAGTAGAGGCATGGACAGGTTTACACCGTAATTTATCAAGGTCCGGAGTTCTTGATAGACCAAAATAGATCGATACCTCAATTTTCAAAAACCTTTTCGCAATATTTTATAACATATTCTTTAATAGCGGAAAGGCATGAGGTCAACAGCTTACATAACATTTTTTTAGTAATATAATTATTAATAGCTAAAATGCAAATTATGTAGAAAAATAACGGGACACTACAAGCCTTTAATAAATCAACATAGCTTTAAGATATCCCTTTAAATTGACTATTTTGCTTGCTCGTTGACAGATTGTATAATGTTACATTTCTCAAAAACATGAATGAAATACCTAAAGGCACATTGTTTACATTATATTAGTTTAATGCTAGCTTATACTACCCTCTCATATCTAATATTACTTGAATAATTTAGAGGTTGTGTATTTAGAAATGACAGATATATTACATTGTTCTCCCCAGGAATTTGTCATGGCATGTTGCTTTTATCATAGAAAATATGCTTCTATCCTTATTCCTGACCCCTATATGTATTGGTAGTTTGTTAGAGAGTCACTTGCTTTATATAAGAAATAGGCCAGTGATTCCATATACTGTGGTTTTACTTATTTAAGCCAAACAAAAATGAAATAATTAAAAAAATGTATTACAAGTCTTTTTGAAATTAAGTAATGGATAGAGTCTGATCTCAGCAAGTTGGCTTATTTAAACACCGAGATGGGCGTAGCATGTTAAATGTGACATGCCTGAATAGCCTGGGGAGAACACTGTATTACATTGTGTTCCCATGCTTTCATGATAATTAGATTTACAAGATACAAGATTCAAGAATATTTATTTTAAGTCGGTTTTCACAAACAATTTATAACATTAGCTCAATGAGCTATATTCCGACAAAACATTTGTAAACATAAAAACATATAATATAGCAGCTAAAACAGAAAGAGCATGGGGTTAAAATTATATTTATCACATGGAACTGCTTTTATTCCGTATAATATACCCATTACATATTTCCTTATATTAACCATGTGTAATACAAGGCGACCGAATCAGTCGGTCGTTGAAGTGCAGTGTCAGTATGTTCATCTAGTCAATGTCCCGGAACACCCGTTTAGTCTGTGGAGTCCGTGGATATGGCACTGAATCGGCGATGTTGTTAGGATAACAGTCCGCCGTATGTAGATTCACCAAAAGCAATATGTAGTTTCTTGTCGTTTTTGAGCCATGTGATAAAAAGGATCTGACACTCGTTGTCATTTCATACAAAATTTAATTAAACGAGTTCAGGAATTTGTTATTAAGCGAGCCTCTGAAATGACAACTCATGTCAGATCCTCTATATATATATTCTATGATATTTAAAACATACAATTTGGGCTCTCATAATATTATCAGTATCACAATAGCCCAGATAAAAACATGATTAGACAGAGATAAACACATTCAAGGACAGGATTTACATTTAAGCACATTTTTAGCACATTTAAGCATACACACATTGAAATAATTATTCTAAGCACACATGCATAATACATAGAAAATGTCAACAAATAGAGCATAAATACATATACAATTTTACATCTAGCACACAACTGCCATCTTAATTAAACTAGAACATTTACTAAAAATAATCCTTTAAAACAATTTACAACCATAACAAAAGCATGTTTATAACACTCATATTATTAGCTCTACTGGCCAAGGGCCAGCAGAGCTTATGGGATGCTGTGTTGTCCGTCGTCCGTCGTCTGTCGTCTGTCTGTTGTCCGTTAACTTTTCTTCAAACGACTTCTTCTCAGAAACCGCTTGGCTAATTTTGACCAAACTTCACGTGGATGATCCTTAGTTGAATGCTTTTTAGATTTGTTAAAATTAGGTCAATGCTACATCCAAGATGGCTGCCATTACCATATATGGTCGAAACCTTAAAAAATCTTCTCCAGAACCGCTGGACAGATTTCAACAGTTTTTCTTTTAAAATGATCGCCAACGCCTAGACTATCAAGTTTGTTCAAATAAAGTCCCCGGGGTCAAAAATGGCCGTGCCCCGGGGGTCCAAAATTTGTATATTGAGGTTTTGCATGTTTTTCATATAGACAGATAGGAAAAAACTTTAAAAAATCTTCTTCTCTGAAACCACAAGGCACAGAGCTCTCATGTATTACATGTAGCATCAGCTTATGGTCCTCTACTAAGTTTGTTCAAATGGTGACCCTGGGGTAAAATTTGTCCCCGCCCCGGGGGTCACAGTTTTACATAGACTTATATAGGATTTTTTTTTAAAAAATCTTCTTCTCGGAAACTACAAGAGCCAGAGGTTTGATATTTTGCATTTACTATAAGCTTATGGTCCTTTACCAAGTTTGTTCAAATGGTGACCCTCGGGTCACTTTTGGCCCCGCCCCAAGGGTCACATGTTTTACATAGACATGTATAGGGAAAAACTTATAAAATCTTCTCTGAAACTGCAAGAGCCAGAGGTTTAATATTTTGCATTTGCTATAAGCTTGTGGTCCTCTATCAAGTTTGTTCAAATGTTGACCCAGGGGTCACATTTGGCCCCACCCCGGGGGTCACAGTTTTACATAGGCTTGTATAGGGAAAAACTGAAAAAAATCTTCTTCTCTGGAACCACATGGCACAGAGCTCTCATGTAATACATGTAGCATCAGCTTATGGTCCTCTACTAAGTTTGTTCAAATGGTGACCCGGTGGTCAAATTTGTCCCCGCCCCGAGGGTCACAGTTTTACATAGACTTATATAGGATTTTTTTTTTAAAAATCTTCTTCTCGCCAACTACATGAGTCAGAGGTTTGATATGTTACATTTATTATAAGCTTATGGTCCTTTACCAAGTTTGTTCAAATAGTGACAATAGTGACCCTGGGGTCACATTTGGTCCCGCCCCAAGGGTCACATGTTTTACATAGACATGTATAGGGAAAAACTTAAAAAATCTTCTTCTCTGAAACTGCAAGAGCCAGAGGTTTAATATTTTGGTGTTGCTATAAGCTTATGGTCCTTTACCTATTTTGTTCAAATGGGGACCCTGGGGTCACATCTGGCCCTGCCCCGGGGATTCACAGTTTTACATAAATGCTTGTAGAGGGAAAAACTGAAGAAAAAAAATCTTCTCTGGAACTGCAAGAGCCAGAGGTTTAATATTTTGCATTTGCTAAAAGCTTATGGTCCTTTACCAAGTTTGTTCAAATGGTGACCCTGGGGTCACATTTGGCCCCGCCCCAAGGGTCACATGTTTTAAATAGACATGTCTAGGGAAAAACTTAAAAAATATTCTTCTCTGAAACTGCAAGAGCCAGAGGTTTAATATTTTGCTGTTGCTATAAGCTTATGGTCCTTTACCAATTTTGTTCAAATGGGGACCCTGGGGTCACATCTGGCCCCGCCCCGGGGGTCACAATTTTACATAAATGCTTGTACAGGGAAAAACTGAAAAAAATGTTCTTCTCTGGAACTGCAAGAGCCAGAGGTTTAATATTTTGCATTTGCTGTAAGTTTATGGTCCTTTACCAAGTTTGTTCAAATGTTGACCCTCGGGTCACATGTTTTACATAGACATGTATAGAGATAAAAAAAAAATTTTTTTTTTGTTTGTTTTTAATTATTTTTTTTTAATTTTTTTTTTTTTGAAATATCTTCTCTTTTTTAGCTCACCTGAGCCGAAGGCTCAAAGGTGAGCTATTGGGATCACTCTTCGTCCGTCGTCCGTCGTCCGTCGTCTGTCGTCCGTCGTCCGTCGTTAACTTTTGCTTCAAATAACTTCTCCTCAGAAACCTCTTGGCTAATTTTGACCAAACTTCACGTGGATGATCCTTAGGTGAATGCTTTTTAGATTTGTTAAAATTAGGTCAGCGCGACATCCAAGATGGCCGCCATTACCATATATGGTTGAAACCTTAAAAAATCTTCTTCTCAAGAAACGCTGGATAGATTTCGACAGTTTTTCTTTTAAAATGATCGCCAACGTCTAGACTATCAAGTTTGTTCAAATGAAGTCCCCGGGGTCAAAAATGGCCATGCCCCAGGGGTCCAAAGTTTGTCATATAGACATATAGGAATTTTTTTTAAAAAATCTTCTTCTCTGAAACCACAAGGCACAGAGGTCTCATGTATTACATGTAGCATCAGCTTATGGTCCTCTACTAAGTTTGTTCAAATGGTGACCCTGGGGTCAAATTTGTCCCTGCCCCGGGGGTCACAGTTTTACATAGACTTATATAGGACTTTTTTTTAAAAATCTTCTTCTCAGAAACTGCAAGAGCCATAGGTTTGATATTTTGCATTTACTATAAGCTTATGGTCCTTTACCAAGTTTGTTCAAATGGTGACCCAGGGGTCACATTTGGCCCCACCCCAGGGGTCACAGTTTTACATAGGTTTTTATAGGGAAAAACTGAAAAAAAATCTTCTTCTCTGGAACCACATGGCACGGAGCTCTCATGTATTACATGTAGCATCAGCTTATGGTCCTCTACTTCGTTTGTTCAAATGGTGACCCTGGGGTCAAATTTGTCCCCGCCGCGGGGGCCACAGTTTTACATAGACTTGTATAGGATTTTTTTTTATAAAATCTTCTTCTCGGAAACTGCAAGAGCCAGAGGTTTGATATTTTGCATTTACTATAAGCTTATGGTCCTTTACAAAGTTTGTTCAAATGGTGACCAAGGGGTCACATATGGCCCCGCTCCGGGAGTCACAGTTTTACATAGGCTTGTATAGGGAAAAACTTAAAAAATCTTCATCTCTGGAACCACATGGCACTGAGCTCTCATGTATTACATGTAGCATCAGCTTATGGTTCTCTACTTAGTTTGTTCAAATGGTCGAATTTGTCCCCGCCCTGGGGGTCACAGTTTAACATAGATATGAATAGGGAAAAACTTAAAAAGCCTTCTTCTCTGAAACTGCAAGACCCAGAGGTTTAATATTTTGCTTTTGCTTTTGCTATAAGCTCATGGTCCTCTACCAATTTTGTTCAAATGGTGACCCAGGGGCCACATTTGGCCCCGCCCCGGGGGTCACAGTTTTACATAGGCTTGTATAGGGAAAAACTTAAAAAGCCTTCTTCTCTGAAACTGCAAGAGCCAGAGGTTTAATATTTTGCTTTTGCTTTTGCTATAAGCTCATGGTCCTCTACCAATTTTGTTCAAATGGTGACCCAGGGGCCACATTTGGCCCCGCCCCGGGGGTCACAGTTTTACATAGGCTTGTATAGGGAAAAACTGAAAAAAATCTTCTTCTCTGGAACTGCAAGAGCCAGAGGTTTAATATTATGAATTTACTATTAGATTATGGTCCTCTACCAAGTTTGTTCAAATGATGACCCAGGGGTAAAATTTGACCCCACTCCGTGGGTCACAGTTTTACATAGACTTATATAGGAAACACATTAAAGACTTCTTCTCTGGAACTACAAGAGCCAGAGGTTTAATATTTTGCATTTACTATACTCTTATGGTCCTTTACCAAGTTTGTTCAAATGGTGACCCTGGGTTCACATTTGGCCCCACCCCAGTGGTCACGTTTTACATAGACTTGTATAGGGAAAAACTTAAAAAATCTTCTTCTCTAAAACCACAAAGCACACAGCTCTCATATATTACATGTAGCCTTGGGGTCACATTTGGCTCTGCCCAAGGTGTTATTCTCTAGCACCTTCATTTTATATTCGATCTTTACCAAACTTTGTCAGTGTCTTAAACTGTCTATATCAATGTTGTTATACACAACAGAGCCCACATTTCTTGAACAACCTTAACCAAACTTGCACACTCGGATTGTATAGGACCATAAGATTTCGAAGAAGTTCGATAATGTGCCAGTACTCAGATGATCGCTTTAGGGCCATTTTGGCCCTGGCCCTCTTTTATTGGTTCAAATTAACTCAGGTGAGCGATATAGGGCCATCATGGCCCTCTTGTTTTGAAATGTTTTTGCAATTTTAATTTTTTTTGCAATTTTTTTCAATTTTTTTTTTTAATTTTCTTTTTTTTTTTTGCATTTTTTATTTTTTTATTAGCTCTATGTTCGACCAGTCGGACCAGTAACAGAGGTGTTCTTGATTTAGTTAAACATGCTATATGTTGCCTCGTTGATACGGTTGGGCCTTCATTTTTCGTCTGATCTTTACCAAACTTTACCAGATTCTTTAGTTATGGCCTTTGATTTATTTAAAAAGCTGTTTTTTGCCCGAAACTTTCAAAAAAACGTAAATGGCAGTCACTCACTTCATTGATGTTATAAGAGCCATGTTAGCCAGTAGAGCGTCCACAGGCCCTCTTGGGCCTCTTGTATATAATTGTTTTTTTGATATTGACCTGTTTTATATAATTGTAAATTGAGGGTTATATAATAAAACAGTTACGGACTTTTCAGCTGTTATACATGATGTTGATATGTACCAAAAAATCATTATTGACCTCGGCTATCGCCTCGGTCAATAATGATTTTTTTGGTGCATATCACATCATGTATAACAGCTGAAAAGTCCATAATTGTATAATATTTAAAATTAAAAAAAAAAAATCCAATTTGTGATAAAAAATATATCAATCAAAATGTGGTGTAAGAATAGTATTTTTAGCTTTTTTTTGCATTTTTTATTTTTTTATTAGCTCTATGTTCGACCAGTCGGACCAGTAACAGAGGTGTTCTTGATTTAGTTAAACATGCTATATGTTGCCTCGTTGATACGGTTGGGCCTTCATTTTTCGTCTGATCTTTACCAAACTTTACCAGATTCTTTAGTTATGGCCTTTGATTTATTTAAAAAGCTGTTTTTTGCCCGAAACTTTCAAAAAAACGTAAATGGCAGTCACTCACTTCATTGATGTTATAAGAGCCATGTTAGCCAGTAGAGCGTCCACAGGCCCTCTTGGGCCTCTTGTATATAATTGTTTTTTTGATATTGACCTGTTTTATATAATTGTAAATTGAGGGTTATATAATAAAACAGTTACGGACTTTTCAGCTGTTATACATGATGTTGATATGTACCAAAAAATCATTATTGACCTCGGCTATCGCCTCGGTCAATAATGATTTTTTTGGTGCATATCACATCATGTATAACAGCTGAAAAGTCCATAATTGTATAATATTTAAAATTAAAAAAAAAAAATCCAATTTGTGATAAAAAATATATCAATCAAAATGTGGTGTAAGAATAGTATTTTTAGCTCTACTGGCCAAGGGCCAGCAGAGCTTATGGGATGGAGTGTTGTCCGTCTTCCGTCGTCCGTCCGTCCGTCCGTTAACTTTTCTTCAAATGACTTCTTCTCAGAAACCGCTTGGCTAATTTTGATCAAACTTCACCTGGATGATCCTTAGATGAATGCTTTTTAGATTTGTTAAAATTAGGTCAGTGCTACATCCAAGATGGCTGCCATTACCATATATGGTCGAAACCTTAAAAAATCTTCTTCTCCAGAACCGCTGGACAGATTTCAACAGTTTTTGTTTTAAAATGATCGCCAACGCCTAGATTATCAAGCTTGTTCAAATAAAGTCCCCGGGGTCAAAAATGGCCGTGCCCCGGGGGTCCAAAGTTTGTATATTGAGGTTTTGCATGTTTTTCATATAGACATATAGGAAAAAACTTTAAAAAATCTTCTTCTCTGAAACCACAAGGCACAGAGCTCTCATGTATTACATGTAGCATCACCTTATGGTCCTCTACTAAGTTTGTTCAAATGGTGACCCTGGGGTCAAATTTGTCCCCGCCCCGGGGGTCACAGTTTTACATAGACTTTAATATATAGGATTTTTTTTTAAAAAATCTTCTTCTCGGAAACTACAAGAGCCAGAGGTTTGATATTTTGCATTTACTATAAGCTTATGGTCCTTTACCAAGTTTGTTCAAATGGTGACCCCCGGGTCACATTTGGCCCCGCCCCAAGGGTCACATGTTTTACATAGACGTGTATATGGAAAGACTTAAAAAATCTTCTTCTCTAAAACTGCAAGAGCCAGAGGTTTAATATTTTGCATTTGCTATAAGCTTATGGTCTTCTACCAAGTTTGTTCAAATGGTGACCCTGGGGTCACACCTTGCCCCGCCCTGGGGGTCACAGTTTTACATAAATGCTTGTATAGGCAAAAACTGAAAAAAATCTTCTTCTCTGGAACCACATGGCACAGAGCTCTCATGTATTACATGTAGCATCAGCTTATGGTCCTCTACTAAGTTTGTTCAAATGGTGACCCTGGGGTCAAATTTGTCCCCGCCCTGAGGGTCACAGTTTTACATAGACTTATATAGGATTTTTTTTTTAAATCTTCTTCTCGGAAACTACAAGAGCCAGAGGTTTGATATTTTACATTTATTATAAGCTTATAGTACTTTACCAAGTTTGTTCAAATGGTGACCCTGGGGTCACATTTGGCCCCGTCCCAAGGGTCACATGTTTTACATAGACATGTATAGGGGAAAAACTTAAAAAATCGTCTTTTCTGAAACTGCAAGAGCCAGAGGTTTAATATTTTGCATTTGCTATAAGCTTATGGTCTTCTACCAAGTTTGTTCAAATGGTGACCCATTGGTCACATTTGGCCCCACCCTGGGGGTCACAGTTTTACTTAGGCTTGTATAGGCAAAAACTGAAAAAAATTCTCTTCTCTGGAACCACATGGCACAGAGCTCTCATGTATTACATGTAGCATCATCTTATGGTCCTCTACCAAGTTTGTTCAAATGGTGACCCTGGTGTCAAATTTCGACGCCCCCCGGGGTTAACAGTTTTTTAATTATTTTTTTTTAATTTAATTTTTTTTCATTATTTTTTTTAAATTTCAATTTATTTTTATTTTATTTTTTTTCAATTGTTTCAATTATTATTTTTTTTTTTTTTTTTTTTTTTTTTTTTTTTTTATTTTATTTTTTTCAGTTTTTTTTTTTACATTATCTTTTTAATTACTTGACACTTACTTTAAAATGTCTTGTCGGCGCTACTCATCTTAAATGCCTTGTTGAATTTCGACGAAACTTGGCAGGAAGCATAGGTAAGATGTCCAGTTGTGCATATCACGCTTTTGTTCCAGTTTGCTGATTTTTGACGGAGTTATGGCCCTTTGACATTTTTATTTTAAATTTCTTGTCGGCACTACTCCTCTTAAACGGCTTGTTGGATTTCTACGAAATTTGGCAGGAAGCCTCAGTATGATGTCTAGTTGTACAAAGCGCGGTATATCAATGAAATCTTGGACAATTTCGAAAACCAGCTAGATCTGGTTAGTAATGACAGAGTTATGGCCCTTGATTTGTTGAAAAATGCTATATTGTATTTTCCTTTGTAGCTATATCTATCTAAATCTATAAGAGCTGTTTTAGCCAGTAGAGCGTCCACAGGCCCTCTTGGGCCTCTTGTTTAAGTATGTTAACAACATACTATTGTATATGTTAGGTATGAAGAATATGAAAAAATATGAAACAATAAGCATGCAACCACGTAAGCAATACATACATATAAGCTGGATGAGACACTAAATAAAACTACTATTAAAACAAGATGTATTAAGGCATAATCATGCAGACACATACCGTAAGCAAAAATTAAATAAAAATGTTCACAAAAACACAAAGCAAGCAAGCAAACGAGCACATATTTTTTTTATATTAAGGCATAATCATGCAGACACATAAGGAAAAATTTTAAAAAAAAATCCACAAAAAACACAAAGAAAGCAAGCAAACAAGCACATAAGTTATCCCACGGTTGGCCAACATACAAGCTAGACCACCAAAAGACAAAAACATGCGTTTTTAAAGAACAACTAAAGCAACATTAGGTACACTTGCATATTATCTCATGGTTAGCCAACATACAAGCTAGACAACCATGAGACGACACATGTGTTTTAAGAGCAAGACAGAGCAACATTAGGTGCACATGGCACACTTACATTTAGGTTTGGTCCAGGTGCGGATCAGCCTAGCAAACTCTTTGTAATACTTGATTATCAGCTATCTAGACCTTATTTTTCATTTTGTTCCAATTTTCTTGCAGATTCGTTACATAGTTTATCCTATACATGTATGACAGACTAAAATATGGAATGTGAACTTTAGAGTGCGATTGGAATCAAAATCTCAAATCATTCGCTGAAAAATAGTTAATTGTTGCATAGATCTACATACATAAATCCAATTTATCTGCCAAATAATAATTTACCTATGAATATTTGCGCGTGCAGGTAAGGGTTTTTCACGCATGCGCGTTGCGTTAAGTTACGCACCATCTGACAAAGACCTAGTGTACATACTACTTTCAAAATAGCATATTCAAGGTTTATCTCTCGAACAATTTTACTGTAATGCTGGATGGTTTATATGCCTAAAGCACATCTCCGCCGGATTCTAATCGAGATTTATTTTCACACTCTTGTTTACATCACAGACCTAATACAATTAATATGTCTGTGTTTACATTCAGCCAGCGAGGAAGAGGGCGAAGTTTAGCACGCGATGACATTGCGTCAGTATGAACGTAATTCCATGCTCGATCGTGAACGCCTGTATCGTTAATTAATTTGTTTTGGGAAAATTTATTTAAGATAGCTGGCTATTGCAAAGACGAGTTGAAAGACAATTCTGTATTCTATACAGTGATTTTGTTTTAGCTTTACTAAAAACAAACTAAATAACAAAAAAACTATGTTCGTTTGACCGTATGTGATGCTGCTACAGTGCCGTGACTCAGCAAATTAAAAAACATATATATATTACACCTCATTTGCATATTCCACTCTTTGTTTAATGTGACATCATCCGGTCCATAAAGTTGCATACTGACCGGGCGCCCGGTCCGATAGCTATATTAACGGACGTGTGAAAAAAGAACGACGTCAAAATAAATCATAAAACGTATTGATTTAATTCGTTGGTCAGATTCGGTATAGTATAACAAATAATGTATGGTGCTTCAGTCCATATGAAGTTTATGGACTGGGCAGTCCATAAACTTGCATATGGACCTCAGCACCATACATTATCTGTTAAATATATATATATATATGATTTCTGTGTATCTCGTCATAGATATATATATATAGGGAGAAATATTTGTGAACTACCAAGGACAGACAACCTTCGGACGAACTACGGCAGGGCGCCTAGCTATGACAAGATACACATAAATCAAGCGTATGCATTCACTCCCTAAATAGGATAGCTGCAACACACGTTGATGAACTGTATCTCTACATTATAACACGCTCGTCTGGAAGCACAATTAACATATAGACGCATACATACATACAATTATAGCTGTGTTGCAGCTATCCTTTTTAGGGAGCGAATGCATACGCTTGATTTATGTGTATCTCGTCATAGGTTGTCTGTCCTTGGTAGTTCACAAATATTTCTCCCTATATATAATTCTGCTTTGTGAACGTGAATCTCTTACGAGATCTCAATTTCGAAAGTTGCCGTAGTGAGTTTTAACTTTGATAAACGAAATAAATAAGATGACCGTAAGTGAAATTGCAACAATGATCATGTGACTCGGCAAATTGTACATATGCATGCATAAAGATACATGTAAGCAGGACTTTATATATATAGACGGGTATATGACACGGCAGTACAAACGCTGTATTCAACTAATTATTCCAGATGTAAGTACATGTTAGCTGGCTCATTACATTTCAAGTAGGTCGATCCCATCGCTTGTGGAGTCCGTGTTGGGTGTTTTTGCACGTGTTAATGGCTCCTCCGATATACACACTGGCCGCGAAAATGGTAGCTACCCACAGCCAGTGTATATCTTGCAAGGTTAATCCAACGTTGATGGTCCTAGGTGAGCCGTTGTGTACTCTATTCAAAATGTAAAAGTACAAAAGTTATAGGCATATACTTTGATGAATCATTATCATGGAAAATTCATATATCTTAAACGTGCAATAAACTTGTGTCAAAAATTAATCTATTGAAAAGGATTTCTTATTACCTAACCTATGAAATGAAGAAACTTTTTTGTAGCTCGCCATTCGACGGTGAATACCTGGCCTCCTGTGCAGAGGGTTTCCATATTGGTTACGTCATCGCGCCTTAGATTCCCGCCAAATAAAATTTGCATTCAAATTCAAAGTTATCATCCAGATGTTGCAACATTATTTAGCCGATTGCTCCATCAATATTTTATTTAAATGAAAGCATTGATAAAACCTTCATCTGCATTGTAAAAAAAAAACACTCAACGCAAATTATACATCAACACGTGTAGACATATTGTTTACAAAGCAACAGTGCACTATTTTCTGTGCGCTTGCCTTCCGGCGATCAAAATGTCAAGATTTTGAACATACCGAAGCGCCGAGGTGTTATCCCAAAGAATGACGGGATTGGTCGAGCGTTCACGATTGGGGCACGACAAGATCAAACTTCAACTTTCTTTTGGGCTTTAGGTAGACGACCTCGTTCTCAAACTCCGCCTATCTCCGCCCATCTAATTAAAATCTGGTGGCTATTAACTGTGGTAGCTAACAATTAGCGATGACCCGTCATCATAGGCGTAATTACACTATTGCGTTTGTGCTTCTATGGTGTATAGTCAAATAATGCCTAATAAAAGACATTTCCCTGCCTTACAAGTGATACAAAATGCACACTTTTGATTGCAAAAAGATTGTAGATTGATTGTAGATCGAAAAGGTTGTCAGGGGCGTAGCATGACAAAAACCTCAATTACTCGAGGGGGTAACACGCTGATGGGGATCTGGAGAATTAAAAAATGAACGCTCGTACGTGACTTCTGGTGCATTTTAGGGTCAGGATGAAAATTTTAAATCCTGTCGAAAATACCATTATTCTTTAACATTTCAGACTCAGCATGTTACTTGTACCCCCACCCACTTGGGCTCGCCTTTTTATTGCGTTTTTCGAGTTTTTATGTTTTTATTTTTTGAGCCTTTGTTTGAAAAGTTTACTCACGTGAGTAAATGTGTATGGCACGCTACGCGCCTGGTCGTGGGTTGAATCATCGCCATGGCCATGTTATTTATCCTTGGGCAAGATAATTAATCCACATTGCTTAGTACTGGTTCTACCCAGGACACCTGCACATAATCTTCGAAAGTGGGTGTTGCAGTATCAATAGATAGATAGATATAGATAGACAGTAAAGCGAAAGTAGAAATGGGGTAAATCTATCTGTGACGTGTCAAAATAGAACGCGACATCATTCAACAGATTGGCTTTTTCTTACATGATACATGACCTACTGTTTTTATTGCATTTTTATATTGGCGGGCGCTGCAGCGTTTGATACGTGTTTTAACACTTTCTACGGAGAAAAATGACCATTTTTTGTCTCTTGACATACAATCGTCCAAATCAATTGTGCAATGAAGCTTTAAGAATTTGCAAACAAAAATATTATCGGAAGAGTACTTCATAAAAATATTTTGGGGGCCAGGTGGTCCGAACCAAAATATCGCGGCTAAAGAAATACGAAAAACAGCGACTTATAACTTTGCCAATTTTTATAAGATTTAAATTATCTTTACAGTTTTAGAAAGTAGTTATCTTCAGCTAAATACATGTATATAAAGTTATTACAGATCAAAGCTGTATTAAATAATTACGAGAGGGGGCCAGGTGTTTTTAGCGATCAAAATAAGGCAAATTTGTGATTCTGATGGGTATGTGTGTTGCATTCAATAACTCGCTTATTTCGCCTCCAAATTTAAATACCTTGACTGTTTTAGGAAGTGCATAATATGAGCTTTCCAGTGATTATAGTATTGTAATATCTATAAAATACTAAAAAAGTTATTCTGGGGGCCAGGTAGTCCTTTTTCTTAACCCTAAATATAGCAGGGGGCCAAGAAGCAAAGTTTCTCAGATACATCACACTGGTAAAGACCATTGGGTGGTTTCTTTCCGAGATAATGAAACAATTACGTTATTAGACAGTTTAGGGACAGATAGGTTAGACGACTTATTATTGACACCTTCTTTACGAATTCAACTAGCTTTAGTTTATGGTGATCAATCATCAAAAGAAATTATTATACATTTGCCCGAGACACAGAGACAGAATAATAATGTAGATTGTGGTGTCTTTGCAATAGCCCATTTAACTGAATTCTGTGTCAACAAACTGTCAACAGATGTCATATTTGACACAAAACGTATGCGTCAGCATTTAGTTTCTTGTTTTGAAACATCAACTCTGTTGGAATTCATTTAAATTTGAGATTAAAGTCTAAAAAAAATTAAGACATTATCAGTTTCTCTATATTGCGTGTGTCGTCTGCCGGATGACGCAGACGACTTAGTAGAATGCGACGAGTGCAACAAATGGTTCCATCGTAGCTGTGTTAATGCTGTTGATATATTTCACAATTAGACAATCATGCTTCATGTTTATTATAAACCCATCTATTAACATGTGTATGTATGCTGAATGTGAAATGCTGTTTAAACATATATTTATGGTGTTACCTTTATGATTTCCCCACAAAGTAATATGTGCATTTTCTGTCCATTGTTGTTGCGGGAAATTGGTACGTTTACTAGTGTAGAAGTATAAGTCTGATACAGTTTCCAGAATACACACGCACTCAGTTTCCTTTTGATAATTGTAATATATATCATAATGTAGCTTTACTCCATGATAATAGTATTCATGCTCTTCTCAGTGTAATGTAACCGCATCGTGGTATAGGTGATGAACATTGTTTGATGTTGATGCTGAATAAAGAATTGAATAAATGAATAACCATTTTTAGCTCTACTGGCCGAAGGCCAGCAGAGCTTATGGGATGGTGAGTTGTCCGTCGTCCGTCGTCCGTCCGTCCGTCGTCCGTCGTCTGTAGTCTGTCCGTCTGTTAACTTTTGCCTTGTGAACACTCTAGGGCCTTCATTATTAATTGAATCTTTACGAAACTTTGCCAGTGTCTTTATATCAATGAAAGCTCGGACAAGTTCGAAAACCAGTTGGATCGGATAAATTTCACCGGAGTTATGGCCCTTATTTTGCTGAAAAATGCCATATTAAGCCTTGTGAACACTCTAGCACCTTCATTTATGATTTGATCTTTACCAAACTTGCACAGATTGTTAATATCAATGAATGCTCGGACAAGTTCGAAAACCAGCCTAATCAGATCAGTAACGCCGTAGTTATGGCCCTTGTTTTTTTCTGAAATTTTCTGTTTTCTGCCTTATGAATGCTCTAACACCTTCATTTATTATTTGATCGTTACAAAACTTGCACAGATTGCTAATACCAATGATAGCTTGGACAAGTTCGAAAATCAGCTAAATTGGGTCAGTAACACCAGAGTTACGGCCCTTGTTTTTTCTGAAAAACGCTGTTTTCTGCCTTGTGAACACTCTAGAACATTCATTTATTATTTGATCTTTACCAAACTTGCATAGATTGTTAATATTAATAAAAGCTTGGACAAGTTCGAAAACCAGCTAGATCAGACCATTAGCGGAGTTATTGCCCTTGATTTAGTTAAAAATGCTATATTTTGCCTCATTAAGACGATAGGGCCTTCGACTTTGATCCAATCTTTACCAAACTTTACCAGATTGTTTATATAAATGAAAGCTCGGACATGTTTGAAAACCAGCTAGATCGGACCATTAACAGCATAGTTATGGCCCTTGATTTAGTTAAAAATGATATATTTCGCCTCGTTAATTCGATAGGGCCTTCATCTTTCATATGATATTTACAAAATTTAACTGATTGTTTATATCAATGACAGATCAGACAATTTCGAAAACCAGCCAGATCGGACCAGTAACAGATCAGTTGTGGCCCTTGATTTAGTTAAAAATGCTATATTTTGCCTCGTTAAGTTGATAGGGCCTTCATTTTCCAAGCGATCTTTAAGAAACTTTACCAGATTGTTAATATCAATGAAAGCTTGGACAAATTCGAAAACCATCCAGTTTGGACCATTTACATCGGAGTCATGGCCCTTGATTTTCTGAAATATGCTATATCTTGGCCTCATTAAGACGAAAGGGCCTTCATTTGGCCGGATTTCATTGAAACTTTGCAGGTATGATCAGTACCGAGCGTAGTTGTACATAGTCTCCATGTTCCAGTTGAATGATTTTGGCGGAGTTAAAGGTTTTAATACACAAACTTTGTTCTGACTAGTTCTCCTGAACCCCTGGCTGGATTTAAACGATCATTTCCATGTCTAGTTTTGCAAATCATTGCCATATTCCGGCTGAATGATTTTTTTGGCAGAATTATGGCCCTTTAAAGATTTTAATACACAAACTTTGTCTGATCTACTTCTCCTGAACCCATCGCCAGATTTCAATGAAACTTTGCAGGGATGATCAGCACCAAGCCTAGTTGGGCATGTCATCGTCACGTTCTGGTTTACCGTTATTTGGCAGAGTTATGGCCCTTTAAAGGATTTTGATACCACAGTTTTTTCCCGGGCTAGTTCTCCTGAACCCCTGGCTGGATATAGACGAAACTTGACAAGATAATCAGTATCAAGCCTAGTTGTGCATATCATCGCCATATTTGGGTTGAATGATTTTGGCGGAATTATAGCCCTTTAAAAGTTTTAATACACAAACTTTGTCCAGATTAGTCTCTTTTGAACTCTTTGCCAAATTTCAGCGAATCTTGGCAAGAATGTTCAATACTAAGCCTATTGGCACCTGTCATTGCCATGTTCTGGTTAAATGGTTTTTGAAAGACTTATGGCCCCTTATACATAAACTTTATCTTGAGCCAGTAGAGCGTCCACAGGCCCTCTTGGGCCTCTTGTTTGTTGATTAAGAATTGAATGATGAATCTTAAATTGTTAACATTATATTATTACTTATTGTAATGTATCATTTATATTTGTTAAAATAATTATGATGTATAATGACAGAAAAAAACAACAATAAACCGTCTCTAAGCCTTGATTTGTGTTCTTTGTCACTTTTGAACAACACCAATAAACAGGTATCCCTAATTCAGTTGAAATACTGGACTAGTTTTATGTAAATTAAATAACGTGCTGAGTTGAATTGTTTAAAGGTATACACGTGTTATCTGAATACCGCATGCCTTTAATCTAACTAACAGGTCTCATTATCCATATATCAACTTGGTTTAGGGCGTGTCATCAACTGAGTTTGTGTATTAGTCGCTAATCCCATTAGCGTGCGAACCACAGTTTTGTTTAAGATTTTTAAGAACAGAACAAAACATACTTGTATTGACTTGTACATAAAGTACAGGGTAAGTATTTCAGGGTGAGAAGGTTCTAGGCCCATTTTCCATATTTTATCTCGATGTACATGGAAGATGAGCCTGGCATGTTCATGCCTGTTTGGCGCGTTATAACCTGTAATGTGTTGGTGCGCCTTAAAACCCCAATTCAGTTCAATTCAATTCATCATAACATATATACAACAATTACAAAATACATATTTAAATCACGTGTAACATACAAAGTATATGATTTATATACAGACATGAGGATGATCTATAAAGTATTCACACATGCGTTATAGATATTCTATGTGACATTGCATATTTGAGATATGAAGCCAATTTAAAAAGAATCAATTTGTTTTCAGTTTGCAATTAAAGTATTTTAAGAATTGTTAACTGAAAAAACTGTAACAACAATGATTAAAATAATATTAGTATACTAAAAACAGTCAAGGTCGGCAAATTCAGTAAAGTTTATAAAAGGTCAGGGTTTTCCAACTATTTTCAACTCCGAAATAAACCATTAAATACAAAATAAAAACCGCTGATTTTGCTTAATATATTCACATATATGTTGTTTTACTTAGATATACTCAAAAAAATATAACAACAATGATAATAATAAGATAAGTATTCTGTACACAATCAAGGTCAGCAAAATTCATAAAAAGTCAGCGTTTTCTACCTATATTCAACTTCCAAATAAACCATCAAAAACCAAATAAAAAACGCTGATTTTGCTTAATATATTCAAATATATGTTGTTTTACGGAGATATACTCAAAAAAGAGTGTTTAATTATCTTTATTAAGTAAATAATTAACAAGGTCAGCGTTTTCTCAAAGGTCAGCGTTTTTCTCACCAATTATGGGTCAGCGCGTAGCTGATGTCAGCTTTGAAAGTCAGCGAATTAGACCGACCCTCCCAATGCTGCGATTGCGGAATTTACGAGATGTTGCGAATGTGAC
>JAWPHD010012816.1:0-73114 GCA_037043455.1 Cyrtodaria siliqua
ACGTCGTCGTATACACTCTTTCTCATACGCACTTTATTTCATATTCTCTTTCATTTCTTTCGTTTCCTCTTACAGCATGATGACATTTACAAAATAAACAATAAAATGCATTCAGTATAAACGAAAACATAAACAAACACCATTATGCAGTGGAATAGTTAAATAATAATTGAACATATTTTCGTTCGTATTATAATGTAACAACGCATGTTTAAAATATCAGTGCCATATGTAATATATATATATATTTAACTATTGAAATTTCGGACAATATACCGTTGAGCTTATCACTATTAAGAGTTAAGCTCAATTGATTGTCAGGATCGAAAAAGTTCGCTTCCTGCCCGTTTTAGAGATGCCTTACCGAAAAATAAACACAAGGTATCATTCGGACAGATAGGTTTTCTCAGTCAGGCACATTTTTATTTATTTATTTACTGTATACAAACAATTACCACTGCAGTTTATAAATGTATTCAAAATACTTGTCTATGAGCATACATCACTATTTAAATGGAAGTTAAAAATCAGAATATATTGTTTTCTAAGCATATTACACAAGCACAGGTAATCAGAGAATAACATACCAAAAAGTAAACCCAATCAACTATTACTCTTAACTTAGTTTACTTTTTAAATTTACATGTTTGCAATTTTTATTTTTTTATTTTTTTAATTTTTTTAATTTTTTTTCCTTATAGTAAACATTGCTCTTGTTATATGACTGGTTCAACATTTTTTATAATATAATCTAGAAATTTGCACAATTTTAATACTTCCATTTTATTGACACTGTTAAACAGTTCCCCAAATTTAATTACATTTGGATGCTGATAATAATATTTTTTAACAAATGTTTGTCTTAGTTCCTGGAAATGGCTGCATTGTAATACATAGTGGAATTCATCTCCTATCTCATCATTATTGCACATTATACATTTTACTTTCATTTTGGGGTGTACTTGTCCACCTACCTACCTCAATTGGAAGTCTATGTTTTCTAGTTCTAAAAGCAGTAAATATTTTACAGAAATAATTTGGTAAATAGTATAAATAATTATTCATTTCAAATTTATTTTTGAAAAGTCTGTAGTTGGTACTGACAGAGGCTTGATAGGCAATGCTGTTCCATGTTTGTAAGTATTGATC
The DNA here is from genome assembly GCA_037043455.1 of Cyrtodaria siliqua. Lineage (NCBI taxonomy): Eukaryota > Metazoa > Mollusca > Bivalvia > Adapedonta > Hiatellidae > Cyrtodaria > Cyrtodaria siliqua. The sequence goes on from JAWPHD010012816.1 coordinate 1,150, forward strand.
AAAGGATTTTTGCTTAAATGCTTCTGGAAACCATTTTCTCTTAATATTTTGTTGATTTCCCCATATGTTACCGAAATGGCCAGCTGCACTGTTCTCAGACAGATTTTCTTATGTTCGCTAATGATCAACGTTTCCCATGTAGCGCACAACGGTTTCTGGTATTGCCTTCGATGTCATTAATGGTTTTTCATATTCGGTTGATCTATTTTGTTGCCTGGTTTGGTTGAACCTGACTGAAGTGATTATTGTTTTTTTTAATTACTAATTAAATATGGGTGAAAGTATCGTCCTTGGGTTAATTATTTACAGTTGTACGCATAAATGCACACTAAACTCCGTACGGACGGATATTGAAAACAAGAATGCACCATTGTTAGAAAACACGCCTGTTGTACAAGAAATTATTGGAGAGTTTCTTAAATTTAGATTACAATTACTCAAGTTATTAAAAGGACTTCTTTGAATTCAACACTTTTAACCAATAAAAGGGCAATAACTCTGGGGTACGATGTTCGGATCTGGCTGGTTATCAAACTTTATTCAGATTAATTCGGTCATAAACATTTTGTCAAAGATAATTTAAATTTGGGTTAGAATTACTGAAGTTATTGAACTAACAGTGTATATTCCAACAAATCTCACCAATTAAGGAGCAATAACTCCAGTGTTAATGAAGTGATTTGATTGGTTATCAAACTCGACTGAGATATTTTGGCCATGAGCATTGTATCCGTGTTTGGTTTAAATTAAATCATAAGTATTCAAGTAATTGAGCAGACATTGTCAATTTTCACTAAAAAGGGAGAGATAACGCCGGGGTTACTGGAGCGATCTGTCTGGCTGGTTATCACAGGGCAGATAACTCCAGGCCTACTGGTGCGATCTGGCTGGATATCACACATGACCGAGATATTTTAGCCGTAAGCATTTTATCGAAGTTTGGTAAAATAACAATAGCACGGATCAAGTTTGCCTAAAATTGCTAAATATAGATTTCATTCGAACAAATATGTATGATTTTGTCCGAAAATAGATCGGGAATATATTGAATTTGATTGTGATTCTATTGTTCAATGGCACGATATTTTCTTATTGTGGGACGTCAATATCGATCTGTGCTAATAGATGTATTAAAGTTATTGAGCAAAACACGTCATACCAATAATGGGGAGATAACTCTATGGTTATCTGTGCGAACTGGCTGGCTATCGAGCTAGACCGAGATATTTTGTCCATAAGCATTGTTTCCAAGTTTGGTTAGATATGGATTAAAATTACTCAAGTTATTCAGCGTATACTACATTATCATTTCTTGCACTTGGTTAACCTTTGACCTATTGTATGACCTTAAATGGCCCGAAAAATAAGCGTTTTTATTGCTGATGGGCCGCCTACTATAGATCTATACAAATAACACAATTTACGAAACTGAAAAGATACAAATGATTATCGGGTATTACTTTATAATTCCAAGTATAATTTTTGTGCTTGAAATTGTCGGAGTTTCATGATAAGTCACACAAAATAAACATCGTCAACGCTTGTGTACACATTTCATTGATCTAACCTTTCGTACTAAGCACTAATCTGTTCTCGTAATGTACAGGTTCCACATGAGTGAAAGTACCGCTGAGGCAAGGCTGAGATACCGTTGACGGCAAGAGTTGTGTATATCTTCATTAGTATCGAGCTACTGAACATTTTACAAGAATCGATCAGTGCGGCAAATAAAAAGTACTAACTATATTCAATATTTCACTGCGACCCACCATGTTCCTGACAAGAAGAAGATCGTTAGTTTGTGTTTGTGTATTTCTGTGCCTGGTCGGATTATATACAGTTTATCACCATGTCGTGTCAACGTTAAATCCAAAACAAAATCCCAGTGTTAGTGACAGTACTTCTTCAATTCATTCTCTGAAGTTACAAACTGGCGCAATTCATTCTCAGAATTTACAAACTGGTAACGGTGGAAGGATTGTAACGAATGACAGTGTTGATCAGACACATGTAAAGAATGTAACGAAGGGGGCTTTGGATGATTACCAGACCTTCCCATGTGTTTCTGGTATTGTTCCATCTCAGGAACTTAAAACATATGGGTCATGCGTACGCACAATTAGTAAAGATATAAATGAGGACGCCGTCAATGGTCCGTGCGTTTCATTGAAAATAATGCAGGCTACACCAATTTGTGTTTATGAATCTAAAAAAGACAAGTTCGTCTCAGGCGCCATCATTCAAACTGGTCAATTTGAGGGTGGCATGGTGAAAGGCTTGATGACGGTTTTAGCAAAAAATCCTAAAATGGAGTTTCTAGACCTTGGCTGTAATATCGGAGTATACACTATAAGTGCTGCGAAACTGGGAAAACGTGTAGTGTCTGTTGATCCACTGACCGAAAATATTCGTATGGTTTCAAAATCTTTAAATCTCGGAAAGATTCACGAAAACGTGACTTTGATATGGAACGCTGTTTCCGACTATTATTCCATTGTGTCTTTCACGAAGTACGACGGAAATGTAGGCGGAACTGCTATAAAACCGTTTGACAATTCTGCAAGAGTAAACGACAACGATGCGGCTAGAACGATTAGGTTGGACGATTTAACAAGTTTGTTTGAAGGGAAACAAATTATAATTAAAATGGACGTCGAGACACAAGAACTGGCAGTGTTGAAAGGAGGACAATTGTTTTTCAAGCATGTAGACGTACAGCTTATTCAAATGGAGTTTAACTGGCATAAAAACAAGCCTTCTGGAAAAGACATTATAGATTTCATGGAAGAAAGAAAGTTGCTACCTTTTCAGGACCTCTCAGGGACCAAGTCACTAGAGAAGGCGAAATATTCGTCCTGGCCAGGAGATATGTATTTCGTGAAGCAAAATGGAAACTTTTAAGTATATCATGTATATGAGTCCATATATAGTTTATCTTTGATTTGACATTAAACACCATCATACATACTATTGTTTGGGGCGCTTGTTTCAGCAAGTTCTTTTTTACTTTTCAGACAAAATTCATCTAGTACATAAATAAGTTGTATATCAGTGAAACAGACTTTTTAGTGGTAAATAAAAATACCTTTTCAAAATCGGTTGAGAAATAAATATTTTACAGCCCAAATGATTTTTTGATGGATGTAAATTCCTTGTTGGCGGGACAGCAGAAAATTAAGAAATTTCATATAACTTCAGTTACCCTTAATATTTTGCTATAAAACTTTCAGGTTGTCTTAATTTACGAATATCCAACAATTTAAAAACATTTTTGGATAAACATTGTAAAAAAATATTTTTCATGCAGCAGTATTTTGCCCCATCAAAAACAACTTTCGCACATGACTTTTTTATTTTTCAGCCGATTTTGAAAAGTAAGGTATTTTTATTTACCACTAAAAATGTCTGTTTCACTGATATACAACTTATTTAGGTACACGATGCACTGATATACAACTTATTTACAACTTATTTAGGTACAAGATGCACTGATATACAACTTATTTAGGTACAATATGTATTTTGTCTGAAAAGTCCAGAAAACCTTAGGCTGAAACAAGCGCCCCAAACCATAGAAGTATTATTGTGCGCCTTTTGAACGAACGCTCAGGTATGCATTTTTTTTTAAATTTCGATCACCAAATTAATGGTAATCCATTTATTCACCCCGTAATAGGTCTGTGAGGGTCGGGGTGGGCCACCTCTCAACAAACCGTACAGATATAGATGTAATATGCATAATATTTATTATATATAAACAGTTTTCAAAATATTTAGAAGAAAAGAAAAAATGCATATCTTGATTAGGAACTATATAAATGGGGAGTTTTTTTTATATTTCTTTACAATATTCAAAAAAAGATTTAAAATACAATTTTGATATTTCTCTGCAATCTGAGGGTCTTTCAAAAAAAAAAAAATATTTTTGCAAATACACCAGATTGCTGTGTGTCCCTTTAAATCTTGATATTTACAAAATTTCAAAATATTTATTTTGTTACTTTAATACGACTTCATTGATAATTGTAAAGAAATATTTGTGTTTTTTTCAAAACCCAGCATATATATCTTGTATAAAGAATTGTTTAACGTAGATAGATACAATGCTAACATAATCAATTATGAGTGTTTCAGTTTTTATACAAGATCCACATACCATCTCTGCTGAGTTTTTCAACAGTTGACTGTGAAACAAAAATGGTGTTATCCACTAAATATATAAAGAAAAGGCAAAATATTTCTATGGAGATATGCATTTTAGCAGGTTAAGTTTTCATTTTTATTACTATTATTTACCTAATAGCAAGCCTGATGAATAATATCAGGACATGTTTTGATTTATCATGTTTATAGTAGTTAGATCTAGTTGTTTTTCAATATTTATAGTTTTTCAATATTTTTTTTAGATTTTTTTTTAAATGTTGCAATTTTAGGATAAAATGTCCCATCAATCACACTATTAAAATAACGTTGTGAACACCGTTTTGTTCCTATTATTCAGGTATACGAATTCACTATATACTCGTATTTTAATGAAATCGGGCTAAGAATACTTAAATTACCCATGGTAGCACATTAAGCACACCGCGTCTTTCTATTTATTTTGAATGTACACCATACGTCAATATAGGAACACAAATCAGTGATGCCAAGTGAAATAAAATAAGTTGAGCGGCAGAAGGCAGATCACCAACTTATTCCTTGGCAGATTATAAGAATCTTTCATGGGTATCCGGTGAAGATAGGGAATTCCAACCCGAGGTATAAGTGTTTTATCGGAACCGAGGCTCTGCCGAGGTTCCGATTAAAACTCTTATACCGAGGGTTGGAATTCCCTATCTGAACCAAATACCCATGATAGATTCTTTTTCTTGCATATCAGAGACATGTTGTGCGTCGACGCCGCCAGCTACTAACGTTTTACGTGTTTTCCTGCATACCGGATGTTGGCGCGCGTGAATTTTATCTCGACCCTAGGGTGAGATGGAAATATCTAGCCCCGGTAAAATGACGGATATCCTTGTCCGGTATGCAAGAAACAGTACTGTATACTAGTACCTCCCGCCATCCCTTAAGAATCGACATTATCTCACAAGTCGAAACCGCAGCTGTGAGAGGCGAGAAGGTTTCAAACTCAGCCTTTTAACCCTCTCGACCACGATGCGCTAACAGACGCCGACAGACGGACGACTGACAAAATACCATAGCATAAACCATTATGTAATTCGACCAGTAATCACAAAATCGGATGGCGAACACGTACCCATCAGAAATATGAAAGACGACAAACACAGCGGAACACAAACAAGCACAAAAAGAAAAGATGACAGGTTAGAAGCGCGAAACCATACGAAAAAACAAAAATATGACAATATAAAATGTCGTCATTTAGCGTGTCGTCTTTTCTTTTTTTTTCTCGTGGCTTTCTGTCGTCTTTTCACCTTTGAAATGTCATCTTTTCGTTCCGTCGTTTGAAATCTTGCGCCATACAGATGAAGGAGGTAACACAAAACATAGTTTCCTCTTTTCTACTTTTTACAGGACTTTCCATTGCATACATAGAGGATCTTACATGAGTGACTGTGTATTATAGATTTTAATAAACGAGTTTGATACACTGATAGATAAGAGGCTCTTGCCGAGAATCCTATCGTTTTATCCAACGAGTTTATTAAAGTCAATAATACTCGGTCACGAATGTAAGATTCTGTTTATCATATAACACTACGACGTGATAGTTCCACTTTAATGTTGTCAATTTTCCTTATTTTTAAGACAAATCATGACGTCGTTTTGTTGTGTACACGACGTCGCTACGTTACGCGGCTGTAACTGCCTTCGCACTACAAATAATGCGACACCTTAAACGAAATTTAACGTTTCGTTTAAACGAAATTTAACGTTTCGTTTAACATTTTAACATTCATTTTATGAAGTAAGATTTCAAATAATGATAAATAATTAAGGCGTCTAAACGTACCGTATGATATACCATGCAAACAATTGGGATTAAATGTTTTACTGTATACAAACACAGTGATTCGGTCCTCATTTGCATCTATAATACACTAGTGTATTACGTGAAATAAGTCATGGCTTTATTGCAATCCCAGAAGCCATGCTATGTGATAAATTGATTTATCCTTAGGCCAAAAAAAAGAAGGTGTGTTTCCTATTGCACTCTCAAAAAAAATAGGGTCGGAAGGCAAGCATTTTTTTTTTTTTTTTTTTTTTTGAAATACGATATTGTGAGATTCTACATGTATTTATCTTATAAACCCCATACAAGTTGATAATACAGCTGAAAGTTTCTTTGTAATATTAGTTTACCTCGAAATATTGTGATAAATCATTGTTCAGAACAAATTAAAAAAACATTTTTTATTTTTTTTATAAAATGTTTTAGGGTCGGCCCCTTAAAAATTGGGTCGGTCGGTCCACCGGAAACACAGGTATTTTTTTTTTTTGGGCCTTACCAAGTGCTAAATCTACAACAGTTTAGGAAGAGAAAGAGATTACATTAATCATGTTGAACATGTTGATATAAGATTTCATGTAGTTTAAGACATCATGGATCTAATCATCAGGGGTTGTATTTTTGTCATATTATTACGCTAAATGTTGATAGTGTGTAATCGTGTAATTAAAAAAAGGTCCAGTCCGGTAAATATTAGTGTATTATGTCTTAAATTTCAGATATTGGATAAATGAAGAATTTAAGCCTAAAGACATGTTGTAAATTGTGTTTATCGCTATGCCTCAAGCAAAACATTACAATGGGACCCTATGGAAAATTAATTGTGGTGTGAGAAGAGAAAGCCAGATGAACCTGTGGGTCTCACACTTCTATTATCTCCCCTGAAAGATCACGGACCTAGAGACAAAAGAAAAACAGAAAATAATTCTATTTTTTTTATTATAAATTTTAGGCAATTTTTAATTTGAAAATAGTTTTTTCTTTGCTTTAGCATATTTCTGTAGTGTAAAAGACAGATGATACAGAAAATCCCATGTTGCTATGAGGTTTCATTCAAATTTCCGAAGTGTTTGACCTAAGCACCACATATTCAGCTAGATAGTGTATGAATTTCGTATTTTCCATAGGGGTCACATAAACATGAGCGAGAAAAAAGAAACACCAACCTGGCTAACTTATGTACTATATTGTTAAATTATTGGTCTTGGCTATACTGAAGATATAAAACCAACAACAATGACTACTGCCCAGCTTTGCAGCTCAGATGTTGGAAAAGGCTGCACAGTAACCATATGGGAAAATTAATTGAGGTGTGAAACCTATGGGATGACACGTTGTCGTCGTCGTCCATCCATGTCGTCAGTCGTCCGTTCGATAACTTTTTGTTATTAGCACCTAGCAAAACGCTGGGACAAGTAAAAACAACTCCACACATATCGGATATTATCACATAACATGCGGTGTGGGAGTGTAATAACACCATTCAATATTTTCAATATTCCACTAGTGGTATAACATAACGTTAATGACGTCATGGACGTCACGTTAATGTACGTTTTCTTACGTAATGTGATGATAAATAAAATCTAACATTCGTTCTCATTATTCATTATTGAATTTATTAAACTCGTTAGCAAAAATGATATAATGCTCGGCAAGAGCCTCTAATTATATCATTTTGCCAACTCGTTTAATATATTCAATAATGAATAAGCACTCGTGTAAGAGCCTCTATTTAAACACAGTTTAATTACAAACACTATTTTCTGCCTTGTTAACACTCTAGAACCTTTATTTTGGAATTGATTTTTTTACCAAACTGTTTGTCTGGGGCTTTATGACAATGAAAGCTTGAACCATTTCGAAAATCAACAATACCCCTGTTTGAATAATAAATTCCATAGTCGGCATTATTTACATTATAACGCCACCATTGTTCAGTTAACCTTAACGACCATTATCAGGGTTCTTATAGGACGAGTTCAAACAATACCAGTATCGGGTATAAAATAGAGGTATGTACCTCGTTTTCAACCATATTCTGCCTTGTTAACAAACTAGCACTTTCAAAATGTATTGTGTATTGACGAACCTTTCTAAAGGTCTCTATATCAGAGACAGAAAGCTCTGACAATTTTACAAATAAGAAGATCAATATCGTATATGACCCTCGTTTAATGAAAAATGTCATGTTCTGCCTTAGTCTCGGCCAGCTAGACCGTATCATGCATATGTCTTAATTGCCTGGTTCTGGATCCGTGTAGCATAGCGTAACGAAGAAATCAGAAGCGGGCCGGGTGATCGAGGCTAGTTCTGCCTTCGTCATACTGTAGCGACTTTGTCTTGCAATAAGTATTTACTAACATTGATCAAACTATATTAACAACAACTTGAACAAGTTCAACAAGAGGCACAATGAGGCCTTATCGCTCTACTGGTTTAAGGCTGTATGAGCCCATAAGGTTTTTAATGATCTCATTGATAAACATCTTGTCACATACTTGGTGGAAATAAAATAAAATGAAATGGGGTATCACGGGCACATTACATTAGGTTAGATGGGACAATAGACTCAGAGGGATATGAGATGTAGGATGAAGTTTCCCATCGACATGCGCCCATCGAATATGCGGAAGTACGTACAGCTCTTAATCCCAACCATTAGCTCACCTCTAACGAAAAACAAATCGTCCATGCTCTAAACGATCGGCGGGGGAGATGGGGTGTCAGTTCTGGCTGATTTTCAACTCTGCTGTTTCTATTCAGACATGGCTTGTTTATATATTTTTTTAATTTGTCAACGCTTTTGTCTATAAATTCATCAAATAAGAATGGGTGGGATGGGGGTGTGGGCGGGGAGGAGGAAGGCGTTGGGGCTGTGGTAGTGGGCAGGCTTGATTTTTTTGTTCAAGCTTTCATTAAAATTACTAATCTCGCTGAGTTTGGTTGTTTTTATTGAAGATGAATATGCTAGAGCATTAACGTAACATAATATAGCCTTTTTAGCTCACCTGAGCCGCAGGCTCAAAGTGACCTATTGTGACCGATTTTTGTCAGTCCGTCCGTCCGTCCGTCGTGATCTGTTAACTTTTGCTTAAACAACTTCTTCTCATTAAACGCTTGACCGATTTGAATCAAACTTCACATGGATGATGCTTAGGTCAGTCGCTTTCAAGTTTATTAAAATTAGGTGGACGCGACATCCTTAATGGCCGCACTTACAAAAATAAATCGAAATATTAAACATCTTCCTCTCAAGAACCGCTGAGCAGATTTCACTATTTGTTTTCTTTCTCCTTCGTCTTTGTAACCACAATGTATAGAGCTCTAATATATTGTATTTATATTGTAAGATTGTGGTCCTCTACGAAGTTTGTTCAAATGGTGACCCTGGGGTTAAATGTTGCACCGCCCCCAGGGATTTACGTAGAGTTACACAGGGCAATCTTTAAAACATTTTCTCTAAAACTACAAGAACTAGTCTAATGTTTCGCATATACCGTATAAGCTTATAGTCCTCAGTACTATAAGGGCCAAAAAATTCGGGCAAAAGAAAGTTGTTCATTTAAAACATGTTTATGTTTAATTATTAGAAAAATATTAGAAGTTAAGAAATATGGTGATTTCAATTTATTTTTTTACGTTATATGACGTCATATACTGGTGCGGGTGCGGCATAATTAGCAAGATTACACAAAAAATATAAAAAATCGGACGAATAGACTACCTCCACACACGTGTACCAAAAAGAAAAATTGAGTATATTTTCCTCTTTAAGAATAGTTTCAACCATAAAATATTTTTGATGGTACACGCGTTTGGAGCGAGTTAATTTAAAATAAATTGATGAAAAAGATCCGATAAAATCTATGTTCGCCCTTATACGCCTTCGTACTCTATGGAGGTATATACAGTTGTGACACTAAACAAAATAGAAAATAATCACATTTAAATAAAACTATTTTCTTTTCTGAATCGCGTTTAATAAATACATAACCAATAAAAGGTTAGTCTAACAGTGCGAACGCGATGATGTTGTCCTCGAAAAGAGACGATTCTCTTCAGTGAGCACCGGACAACCACTTCCGGTGCATTGTTTACAAATTGTACCATCCGTTTTCCTTCCCAACCGCTAGAGGTGAAGCAGGCCACTTGACTGATGATTGAGTTGGTGTTGGAAAGGTAAACATGTTTGATTCAGCAAAATACAAATGGTCATATCTGGGCCCGCCCCAGGGATACATGTGATACATAGTCTTACATATAGGGAAACACTACAAAAATCGTCTTCTCTGAGACCACACGATATTGCGCTCACATCATTTAACATAAGCTTATTAGTTCTTGAGCTGGCTGTAGAACCCCGCTCCCCCCACAGGGGGAATTTTGTAGGGTATGATTTTCTGAAAGAACATACATCAAGCTTCATAATGAGACATGTGTGCCTTCTGAGCGTTGGGGCTTTAGTGAGTTTTGGGGGAAAACGTTGCGTTTTTAGACGAAAATCGCCAAAATCTGGAATAATTTTTTAGAAAAAGAATGGAATAATATTAGAACCAATTTGAATTGATGGAAATCTCTCTCGGAACGCATCTCTACATGTCCCACTATATCATGTATTGATCCGATACTTAAATATTGAGATTTTAAAAATGTTAAAAAATTGAATAAAATCGCTGATTTCTGTAATACATTGGGGGTATTTAACTAAAAATTAGAAATATATCTAATACAACAGAAATAAATAAATATTGTAACCTTTTTGGTCAGAGTAAGGTCCAGTGATTAAATAGAAAAACGTTCCAAACCGCATGATGTTTGGAAATGCCTTAATTTTGGGGCGAAAAATGTAAAAAATCGCCGTAATCGGGAATTATTTTTTAAAATTAGTTTCAACATAACTTATCAAATTGAAGCAATATAATGTTGTACAGCATATATATTAAAAAAAAAATCCTGGCATCATATACAACATATGTGCTCAAATATTGGCATTTTAGGGCAAAATGTTGGAAAAAATGACTGATTTCTGTAATCCATTTGGGGTATTGGGTTAAAATTTAGAAAAAAATATTTAATACAATAAAATAAAGACATATTGTAACATTTTGGATAGACCAAAGGTCCAATAATTAAGTCGAAAAATGTCCTGAACCGTATGAAGCTTAAAATGTTGCCTTAATTTTCAGGGAAAAATGTGTATTTCCGTCAAAAATCGACGGAATCTGGAATTATCTTTTGAAAATTGTTTGAACATAAACTTATCAAATTGAACAAACAAAATGTTTCACACTATACATATCCAAGTCATTTATTGTATCAGATATAATATATAAGCTCAAGTATTTATGTTTTAGGGCAAAATGTTGAAAAAATGACTAAAACCGCCGATTTTTGTAATGCATTGAGGTATAGGGAAAAAATTAAAAGTGCATAGAAATAACGAAAAAAAAACTTTTTATAACATTTCTGCAGTCCAATGTCGATCATATACCAGAAAACTCATAAGAAGGTGGTAAATGCTATGAACGTGAAGTTGGCAGTAGCAGTAGCAGCAGTAGCAGTAGCTGCTACTGCTACTGCTACTGCTGTTACTGATACTGCTACTGCTACTGCTGTTACTGCCAGCAGTAGCAGCAGTAGCAGTAGTTACTGCCAGCAGTAGCAGCAGTAGCAGCAGTAGCAGTAGTTACTGCCAGCAGTAGCAGCAGTAGCAGTAGTTACTGCCAGCAGTAGTAGCAGTAGCAGTAGTTACTGCCAGCAGTAGCAGCAGTAGCAGCAGTAGCAGTAGTAACTGCTAGCAGTAGAGAACCATCTCAGTAGGTATATTCATAACAAGTGTTTTTCTTTGCGCATTATGTTGTTTCTACTTTCCCACCATCATATTTAGAAGACAACCACTTTCGCTATTTCGCAACAATCATATGTTTCCTACTGCTATTGCTACTGCTACTGCTACTGCTAACTACTGCCAGCAGTAGCAGCAGTAGCAGTAGCTACTGCCAGCAGTAGCAGCAGTAGAGTCAATAGTCATCTTAATTACGACAATATATGATCATCGATATATGATATTTCTTTGCGCAAGTATGTTGTTTCTACTCTCCCACTATCATGTTTAGCAGACAACCCCTTTCGCATCTTTCGCAACCATCATATGTTTGCTTCTGCTATTGCTACTGCTACTGCTACTGCTAACTACTGCCAGCAGTAGCAGCAGTAGAGTCAATATCATCTTAATTACGACGATATATGATCATCGGTTTTCTTTGCGCAAGTATGTTGTTTCTACTTTCCCACAATCATGTTTAAAGACAACCCCTTTCGCTACTGCTATTGCAACTGCTAGTGCTACTGCTGTATGATGAAAGTTCGAAAGTAGTAAAACACGTACGGTCGTCGGATAACGAGTGTTGCCGCCGGGCATATCAACATCATATACATGCTGGTGCAGCGTTTTTTTAAAGCCTTTTGGTAGTGCTACTAAAATCACACCATTTCAGACCATTTATCACAATTTTGGTTCTACTGCTGTATGATTGAAAGTTCGAAAGTAGTAAAAAACACGTCTGGTCGTCGGATGACGAGTGTTGCCGGCGGGCAGATCAACATCATAGACACGTGCACGCTGGCGCAGTTTTATATAAAAGCCTTTTGGTAGTGCTACTAAAATCACACCATTTGAGATTGTTTATCGCAGTTTTTGTTCTACTGCTGTAGTACTGAATTCCAATAACGATACATTTGAACGTGCGTTTTCTGTCGGATAACGAGTGTTGCCGGCGGGCAGATCAACATCATAGACATGCTGGCGCAGTGTTTTTTTAAAGACTTTTGGTAGTGCTGCTAGAATCAACCTATTTGAAATTCTTTATCAACGTTTTAGTTCTACTGCTGTGTTACTGAAGTTTGCACTGAAATAGACTCGAAATGGCGTTTTTGTCGGGTTTCGGGTGTTGCCGGCGGGCATATCAATATCATAGACACGCTGGCGCAGCGTTTTTTTAAAGCCTTTTGGTAGTGCTACTAAAATCACACCATTTGAGATTGTTTATCGCAGTTTTTGTTCTACTGCTGTAGTACTGAATTCCAATAACGGTACATTTGAACGTGCGTTTTCTGTCGGATAACGAGTGTTGCCGGCGGGCAGATCAACATCATAGACATGCTGGCGCAGTGTTTTTTTTAAAGACTTTTGTTAGTGCTACTAGAATCAACCTATTTGAAATTCTTTTTTTAGTTCTTCTGCTCTGTTACTGAAGTTTTACTGAAATGGACTCGAAATGGCGTTTTTGTCGGGTTTCGGGTGTTGCCGGCGGGCAGATCAATATCATAGACACGCTGGCGCAGTGTTTTTTTAAAGCCTTTTGGTAGTGCTACTAAAATCACACCATTTCAGACCGTTTATCACAGTTTTGGTTCTACTGCTGTATGATTGAAAGTTCGAAAGTAGTCAAAAACACGTCTGGTCGTCGGATAACGAGTGTTGCCGGCGGGCAGATCAACATCATAGACACGCTGGCGCAGTTTTTTTATAAAAGCCTTTTGGTAGTGCTACTAAAATCACACCATTTGAGATTGTTTATCGCAGTTTTTGTTCTACTGCTGTAGTACTGAAGTCGAATAACGGTACATTTGAACGGGCGTTTTCTGCCGGATAACGAGTGTTGCCGGCGGGCAGATCACCCGATCCTGTTCTGTTATCCACTAGTAGTAGTAAATTCTTAGGGGTGTTAGTCTGCTGGTAATGGTAACAGCGGGCACCTTTTAGACTGTACAGTATACAGTTATCACATGTGTGTTTCCCGAGGCCGATAGGCCGAGGGAAACAGTTCACACTGACATCCCCCGACACCAAGGGAAAACAGTTTTGACTGTTCCCCAAACACACATGTGATAACTGTTTTATTACCTGATTAATGTTACTGTACGAAACAGTGAAAATGAAAATTTGTTTTATAATGGGAACCTATGGTGAAAAAAGCAACATGACGTCACGCAAACGAAATTCCAGCACGTGAGGGAAACAGTCGAAACTAAAGCCCGGTAACAGTTCGTTTTCACCGGGAACAGTCTTTTCCTTAGTGAATTAGCAAGAAATGACGATATAGCATTTATATAGGAGATCAGGTAATAATATATACTGTTAGCGCTAGTAACAGATAACGTTAGACACTGGCAGCAAGTTCTTGATCCGCCAATTTTTAGCCTCCATTTTGTACAAGAAAGTCGTCAACACGGAAACGAATGAAATGAATTCAACGGTAAGTTGTTTTTCTCGTTTGCAGTATAGTAGACGCGTTGTTGTTTCGTGTGTGTTTCTGATAAGATGTACTGTAGTAAGTTTTATCTGTACAATTTGTTCTTTACCAATATTTTTAGGCACGTTCTTCAACTTCTTGAAGTTTATGTGAAGTTCTTCATAGGCGGTTTTGATTAAACTTAAATACATCGAGAAAATTCATTATTTAATTACAATAAAGTCTTATTTTTAGCTTCTGAACTGTATCTGTTCGATTTATATAGGCATAATTAACATACAGTAGGCCTATACTAACAGCGCGGGACTTGTTGGTCAGTTGGTGACAATAATTATTACTGAAATTAAGATTTTCGATCAGTTAATTTTCTCTTCGGTGAAACAAACTAGACTTGTGCATAATTATATGTTATTTAACAATTTGAATATTCTAAGGAATGCGGCGTTTAATTATTTTGTTATTTAACGTCGCGATACTAGGCTAGGAACGAAAACAATGGGGACGATATGTATGGGTGTCATTCGAAGACCTTTGTGTTTACCGTAGTATGTCTTAAAACTGCTGCTGCTGATCTGGAAATACTGCTGATGTTTCGCTTCGAAATCAAATGCAACCATGATTTACTGAAAAAAGGACTGTTTTTGCATATTTTCATTGAACTTTACTCCAGGAAATATCTGCAACCCCATATTTTCATTGAACTATACTCCATAAAATATCTACAACCCCATTTGGCCCTTATAGAATGGGTTCCCTTATCATTTATCTACCCCTCTCCTCTAGCCTAATAAATTGGCTCCTTTGCATTTTTTTTTTATTATTCTGACGTTCTATGTAACTGCAAATACTCACCAATACGAAAAATTTCAAAAGAGCATTAAAACGTGTATTTTAACACACTACCACCTCCTCCACCCCACCCCACGACCTGACCTCCACCTTACCGTTATGATTTGTTGTTGTAGGTTTGATGTTTTACGTCATTTTCAACATGTTTTTACTTTTACGTCATTCTCAACACTAATCCGAGCCTTCTCTAACTCTGAAGAGTCTTCTTTTTTCATTGTGTGCTTATTAGGATCAGAGGAACTCCTATAGTGAAAACATGGGGATTAATAAAAAAAACACAGTCATGCACTTTCAACATTGTTTGCGGCGTCGGGTCGATTTATTACGATAATTTAGACTAACAAATAGTTCAATTAATGTTTATTATACCAAGTTGCAATGATAAAACTGCACTTTTATCGTTTGTAGAGACACAATAAAACATTTTTGAAACATTTATGTTTTGAACTTATGAAATGCCGGTACACTTTTATTTACTATATCCGCCGTATTGTCATTTTGCATATTAATTAAATTCCCGTAATATTCTTGCGCAAGGTGAAGGCATTCATTGTCCCCTCATCAAATAACTGCATTATCAACCACGTGTATCAACTGACCACATAGAGTGGTTTTAGGAGTGGAACAAACTGTTCTTGGGAGTATAATTAGGATTTAAAATGTAAAGATCTATAAACAATTGGATGTTGTTCATTGCGAGTGTCAAAAGGAAAAGTTGGTCGCAATTTTGAAATTGTCTTAATTGTGCGGTAAATATTTATCAACGCACCAGTCACGATAACGTCACTCTTGTAAGTTGACCTGAATAATAACAAATGTACTGTAGACAATTTAATTATTTTTTAACTTTGTCTGAAAAGGGTTGACCGTGACAACTTTAAAAGTTAAAACGATTAATATATCAGATAGGTAAATAAATATATTGATAATCACTTTAAATGCTTGAAATGTTAATTCTGACAGTGCATACTTTCTTCGATATATTGACTTAAAACCAAGAAGATAGCTCCTCTCCCGTGAGGAGATCTCCGTGTTTTTCTATAGGAACCGCTCAGATCAGACACAACCAGATGAAATATCAAAATCGTACAAAAGGCTGGTAAGGTCAGAGAAGGCATGAATTATTTCAACACATGTCAGTGTATATATGACGGTCGATTTGTTTGTGGTGGAGGCAGACCACCCACTTTTTCTGAGTAGAACAGTACTGTACACATCCCACCATCAGTAAGAATCGACACTTCTTCACAAGTCGAGCTCCCATTGGATTCGAACCGCAGCGGTGAGAGGCGAGAAGGTTTGCAACGCAACGTCGTTAGCCACTCGGCCACGGAGACGCCTGATCCTATATTGTTACCCACTCAGGGTTGCTGTGCAATTTACCCGTCTGGACACATTTTTAGCTCGACTGATCAGAGATCAGCAGAGCTTATGCTGTGGTGCGGCGTCCGTCTGTCTGTCCGTCTGTCCGTAAACTTTTATTTGTAGCGACTACTCCTCTGAAACTGCTAGATGGATATTCATGAAACTTTACAGAAATGTTGTCCATGAAGTCTAGTTGATCCTAGCAAACATTCATGTTGATGTGAAATCCAAGATGGCCACCAAAGCTAAAAATAGATTTTTAAAATACAAGTTTGTAGCGACTACTTCTTGAAAACTATAAGCGATATTGATATGGGACTTTTTCTAAAATGATCAGCATGACATGATGTTGGTCCTTGTCAAAAATCGTTTTCATTCGACATTAAACATGGCTGCCAGTGGCCATCTTTGTTTACATAGAGTTATATAGTAAAAACTTGTAGCGACTACTCCTCTGAAACTTCACAGGAATGTTGCTCTTGATATCTAGTTGATCCTAGAAAAATTTCAGGCTTGCCGGAAATTCAAGATGGCCGTCACAGCTAAAAATAGATTTAAAATAAAACAAAAATTTGTAGCGACTACTTCTTGAAAACTGTAAGTGATATTGATATGGGACGTTTTCTTAAATGATAAGCATGACAAGATGTTGATCCTTGTCGAAATTTATTTCGATGCGACTTTAAACATGAACATGGCTGCCAGTGGCCATCTTTGTTTACCTAGAGTTATATAGTAAAAACTTCAACTTGTAGCGACTACTCCTCTGAAACTAATTGACAGATTTTTATGAAACTTCACAGGAATTCTGATCTAGCTATCAAAATCTATCAATAGAGCTTCAAGGTCATTGACCTCTTGTTTATTACAGAACTCCTCCAAACATGCCAAAAGCAACAAACATGTACGTCACTTTTCAGCACTTTTTTTAGGTTATATATTATATGGTGTCATTAATTATTGGCCATGGAGGCCCTATGTTTGTAGTTAGCTTTAATGAAATATAAAACAATTATATAAAGCATGCTCTATTTTCAAAAAAATCCAAAATATTGTACAAATCTCTGCCGTACATATGTAGGAGTCGAACTCGGACTTAGTTTTTGTGGCGACTACTATTCTGAAAGTACTGGATTAATCTTCAAGACGGTAAACGTTACATAAATGTTTCTCATAAGGTCTAATTAATTCTTGGAAAATTTCAGGTTGGTGTGAAATTGTAACCAGGTTATGAAATATGGTTTTAATTGCTTTATTAATAATGATCTTATAAGAGAGTGTGACAGGGTCTGACAAATCTTGCGGGCAACCATAAATTGAACTTGATAGCCCGGAATGCGTGAGGTGGTCTCATTCTTCATTGGGTTAGTTTAGTGTTGTTGGTGGGTGAGGGAGGGGTGGGTGCGGGGGGGGGGGGGGGGGCTTAAATAAATATTTGAGTTTTCTGGGAACGAAACCATTCTTCCATTGTGGTCTCGATAGAAATTTGTGGTAGCCCGGACATAAACTCTTGGCAGCCCGCAAGCTCGGGGCATGTGGATTCGTTGGACCGTGTGTGATGACCTTTGATCTGGCAGGACTTTTTCTAGGTGTCCCACAGGGCCGAAAAACAAATGCAAAATAGTGTATTTTTTTCCCAATTATTGAAAAAAACATCCCAATCTGAAAAAACATATATATTTTAGATATATAATTTTTTTTACATGATGTACTATGTTGTACTGATACATCCCTTATGCTAGAGATGTAATAGTGTTCCTAATTTAATATACCTTTTAGGCTTTTACCTCGCCCTAACTTACAAAATGTTGACGTAAACAATTCTCAATTGGCAATTTTAACGATGACATTTTTATATATTTGTTTTTAGTTTGTTTCTTTTTAAAATTATTCCTTACGATACTAAATCCACATCAAGAACATCAAAATCATGTTTTTTGAACATAATATGGGTGGTCCACTATACAACTGACACTTACACATCTTAAAGTCTCTATCCCACCATCAACAGGTAAAGTTTACAACATGTGTACCGTTTCTAAACCTTCTGACGACGAGTTATATATATTACTTACATATTTTGACAATCCGAACTCAGTAGACAGTATAAACGGCTTTAACCAGTCAAGCCAAAACCCAAAATGGGAACGTCGAATTAAGACTCATAATTCATTTTACGCATATTCAATGTCTGATATTTTAAGTACCAGTGAATGAACATATATTTTTAATCAGCCAATATACATAATATTTTATGACCTGTACACATGGATATGGTTTGGATAAACAATTTGTAGTGTAATTTTGCCATTATTTGGTGAGTTTGTGCCTTTAAAACACTTAATCTTTTATAGATTTTTTTTTTAAATAATTTTTTTTGGGAGCCCCAAAAAAAGTTCAGGGTCGAGGCCTAAAAAATAAGGATGGTCGGAAGACCAGAAACAGGTCTTTCCTTTTTTTTTTTTTACCTTAAACTAAATTTGTAAAATTCGCAATTGAAGAGTGGCTTGGAAGGTTTTATATATAGATGTAAGTTGAGTTCCAGGGCTGAAAAATTTCAATTAGATAAAGGGGAAAGTTAGGTTTGTTGTAAAGACTTACATTTACGTTAATATTGAATATTTGATAAGGCAGACAACGCATATATAATTAAGTAGAAGAAATAGATATATGAAGTTGATATACATATAGTTATTAAGATTCCCCACCCGGTGATACAATCCAAGATGGCCAGAAAGCTAAAAATAGTTTTTTTAAAAAAGAGTTTGTAGCGACTACTCCTTCAAAACAATAAAAAGTAATACTGATATAGGACCTTTACTAAAATGATCAACATGACATAATGTTGGTACTAGACGAAAACCATTTTGATTTAACATCAAACATGGCGACCAGCGGCCATCTTTGTTGACATAAAGTTATATCGGAAAATATTGTGGCGACTACTCCTCTGAAGTTACAGAATGGATTTGTATGAAACTTTACAGGAATGTTGCTCTTTAGGTGTAGTTGATCATAGCAAACATTCAGGGTTGATGTGATATCCAAGATGGCAACCAAAGCTAAAAATAGATTTTTTTAAAAAAGAAATTTGTAGCGGTTTTATTCCTCTTAAACTATAAGTAATACTGATATGGGACCTTTACTAAAATGATCAGCATGACATATTGTTGATCCTTGTTGAAAATCATTTTGATTTGACATCCATCATGGCCACCAGTTGACATAGGTTTTTACAAAGAGGTATATAAGAAAATCTTGTGGCAACTACTCCTCTTAAACTACTTGAAATATTTTTATGAAACTTTATAGGAATGTTTCTCTTGATGTCAAGTTGATCCTAAGTTGATACACAGCTAAAATTACAAAACTGATTTTCATTTGAGAAAATTGAGAACAACATAAGTAAAGGCTGCTTGGACTTCAAGCATGTCTCCTCCAGACATGGCTACTCAAAACTTGTATCGTTTAATAATTAACGAACTCTTTCCCTTCAAATATAAATGACAAACATATAAAAAGTTACAATACAGTTCCAAGATCTCAGGAGAGCGTTTAAATGTCATCAACCTCTTGTTACAATTTTAATTCAGGTAGCTGGGTCAAAACTTGGAAACTATTGTGATCCCCATCCTATAATCACATATACACTTACCAAGCATAAACAGACAGATACAGCCTTCAAACCAGCATTAGACCCTACGTCCTTCCTAGGGACTTAGCCCCTTGGTTATAACTTGGAAACCGCTGAGATCCCCACCCAATAACCATGTATACACTTACTGGGCATAAACAGATACAAACATCTAACCAGCATTGACACTCGAGTCCCTGTCATACCCTGTCCTAAATTGGAAACAGTTAAGATATACATGTACACCCTATAACCATATATACACTTACTGGGCATGAACAGTGGTATACAACCATCCAACTGGCACTGGACACAGGGTCTATCCTGAACCCTAGGGACCTAGCCTCTCGTAAAAATTACCCGGAGGGTATATGACCTTAGCTGTTTTTGCGACTATAACATCCAATTCAATTCAATTATTTTCATTTCTTATATGGAGGGAAAGAGGAATTGGTTCTACCCAGAAAAAAGTGGGTGCACAGACTCCACCGCTAAACAATTGACATACCTAATATAATTACAGCTTAAATTGATGAAAATAACAAAATAAAAACATTCAGTTAACAAACCAACATCTATTTCTTATTAAAATGAATAATAGTTCTTTCATAATCGATGGTTCTTGCAAAAAAAAACATTATAATGTTTTGTTCTATACACATTTAGGTGAGTTAAATTAACCTAAATACTGGTATTGTTTACATTTCAGAAACGAAAAAGAGAAGATTTCAATGCCTCTGAGGTTCTTATTTTAGAAAAGGCCTGGGAAGCCGGCATGCAGTCAGCAGAAATGTTCCACTGAGATATCAAAATGTGCAGAAGATCTATTCTCAGTACCACCACGGACAGAGTAGAGGTAATTTTAGAGACCATTTTAGGCAGTTTCACAAGGTGGCCGAATGGTTAATGACGTTGCGTTGTAAACCTTCGCCTCTCGCCGCTGCGGGTTCAAATCCCTCTGGGAGGTCGACATGTAAGTGAGAAAGTGTCAAATCCCTCTGGGAGGTCAACATGTAAGTGAGAAAGTGTCGATTCTTACGGATGGCGGGAGGTGTACAGTACTGGTGCTACCCAGGAAAAGTGGGTGAAAATGACGTAAAACACCATACAAGCAAGCAAGCACAAGGTGACAAGTTGCAGAACCCAACACCCGGGTTTGTAGTTTAAGAGGTTGAAGACAAACATATGAGTTTAAGATGTCAGGAAAAAACACATATTTCTTTATTAAAGAGATATTTGCACTCAATAAATTGTATGTGCATGGAGAGATTTTATTACTACTTTGCACTAATGTGAACCATATCACGACAGTAATTATTATACCTCACTGTAAACACTATGTAAAATCCCAATACCTGCCGGGTTGATATTTCGCGCTATCAT
Organism: Cyrtodaria siliqua; assembly: GCA_037043455.1. Lineage (NCBI taxonomy): Eukaryota > Metazoa > Mollusca > Bivalvia > Adapedonta > Hiatellidae > Cyrtodaria > Cyrtodaria siliqua. Next base: position 22,616 of record JAWPHD010012816.1, read on the forward strand.
CCTCAACGCGTCATAGCTGGTGATAGCGCAAAATATCATCCTGCTAGCTTTTTGAAAAGCTCAGTTCTAAAAATAGATTTTTTCACCAATATGATAAATATTTTCAAAAAAGACTACTTGTTCCCATAGGAGTATTTGTTCGGTGATAACAATATGACCTATTCATGTGTCGACGTGCCGTAAAACACCATTCATTCATTCATTGTTCGGTGATATGTGCATATTAACACCAGGGCTTGGGTTGCCTTATGTATGTTTATAGTAAAACGTACGTGTGCACTCAATAACTGCATGGAGAGATTTACGGATGTTGGGAGATAAACAGTACAGGAAAAAAGCCTCCACCGCTGAAAATAGATCATCATACATAGCCTAAAACTGGTGAAAATGATATAAACCACCATTCACCAAACGAACACAAATATTAACCTCGTCACGGAGATTTGAGAAACCAATACCACTGTCCTTATATTCAAGTTTTAGGACATACATTGGAGAAATACAGCAGTGGAAATATTTCTTTAGAAAACGTGTAAACTTAAATATTTAAAAATAGGAAATTATAAACTGATAATTTGATAGTATGCAAACTTTTTTTCATAGCGCACCGACCACTGTCCAAACATGTGACGTTCATAGTTCCCAAGAAATACCACCATCTGAAACAGGTTTGAACATTTATAATCTTGATACCATTCAGTTACTTGTTTACTTTCTGATCATGTATAATTAATCCTGACACCAGTCGTTCATTTTTATGAACACATAACTGAAGGTACTTGGCTTTACACTTTAAATGGTTCATTTAGTATGTCAGTAATAAATAACCAGAATGGTGGTATACTGAAGTTCTTTTATCGCAGTTTTATTGGTGGTATGCTTCAGCCACGGTTGTAGTCAAAAACAACCAAATAATGGGAATAGGTTATGATTGTGGGTGTTAAACAACAAGACAAATATAGTTTATAATGATGTTTGATTTATTCCAGACCCAGATGCACTAACAGTATTTATTTCATAAAATCATAGATATTTCTTCTAGGAATATTTTAATACCAATTAATGGTCAACATATTGCGCTGATTATTCTACTGTATATCTTTTTGTCGCCCAAGTATAGCGCCACATATCACGCCATGAAGAAAACATTGTTTCTCACAACCTTAAATATCGTTTAGCATAGAAGTTCTTCCAGTAATGCAGTAATTCTACTTTGTTTTAAAAATACCTTAATCCTTACAGTCGACGCAGTCACAGAGACACTCACCGTTATTGCCATGAAGGAAGATACATTGGCTGCAGAAGACACCAATACCAATGAAGTAGTACTAGGTATTGAAAAGTGTCTATGTTTACTTATTGTAACAAAATTTACCATGTAACTTAACCTTGCTCACACGTGTTACCATTTATTGTTAGTTAATTTGTAAATATTAAGGAAATTAACTATTATTTCAACAAAATATATAAACATTGTTTTTTAGAAACTGTCTATTCTTATATAAAATATAAAGCAAAGCAAAACCTACAACTTAGCCTGGATTTTGAGGAATATGTTTGCAGTCTTGCATGAGCAATGATAACAGACCATTTTGTATTTATGTTTTTGTATTTGCTTTAATTCCTTGGAAAATACATCCTTTTGATTTCATGAAAATACGAGCTGTTTGTTGAAAACTACTTATTGATTTAAAAATTGACAAAATAAGTAACACAACATTTATTCTATAGATGCAGAACATCTTGTGACAGAGGTGATGGTAAAAAACATAGAATCACAGAAAACGGACACATGTCATTTGAATGACGTTTTATTATTTTACTATAACCATGATAATGTTATTAAATTTATTTTCAGCAGAAATGTATCCTGTGGAGCAGCTGGTCGTCATGAAGAAAAAAAAGATGGTTCAAGAATGTTTCATGTCAAGTGGGAGGAATATACAACTTTAACATGGGAGCCTAAAGCAAATTTGAATGAAGGCCTTCCTACAGAATTAAAACTTGTGTTTCTTTTCCTTTTGCTGCAGTTTTAAAGGGACACATGGCAATATTGATTTTTGTAAAACTCGCGGAGTGTCGTTTAATAGTTTGTCTACATAAATTGCATTTGTTCAATCAGTAATATTAATTATAATAGAATCTAGTATAAAGTAAATATTTTGCACCAAAAATATATTCAAACCTATTGTGGAATAACGACGAAAAGTTTAAAACTCAAAATTGTATTTAAATATATGTAAGCAGGTTTAACATGTTTAAAGTTAAAATGATACTGGATTAATAAATCAAGAGGCTAATTGTTACATTAATACTCGATAAAATATGTAACATTGCCATGTGCTCCTTTAAGTTTGGGTCATTCGTCAGACTCTCTTACATCGGACATTTTCCTGTAGTTGTTTTTTAGCTCTACTGATCAAAGATCAGCAAAGATCAGCAGAGCTTATGCTGTGGTGCGGAGTCCGTCTGTCCGTCAGTAAACCCTTTTTTGTGGCGACTACTCCTCTGAAACTACTTGACGGATTTTCATGAAACTTCACAGGAATGTTGCTCGTGATGTCTAGTTGATCATAGCAAAAAATCAGGTCAGCCGGAAAATCAAGATGGCTGCCCTGGCTGAAAATAGATTTTTAAAATGCGATTTTGTGGCAAAACCCATAAGTGATATTGATTTGGAACATTTACCAAAATGACTGGCACAACATTTAGTGGCCAGTGGCCATCTTTGTTTACATAGAGTTAAATAGGAAAAACTTGTGGCGACTACTCTGAAACTACTAGATGGATTTTTATGAAACTTCACAGGAATGTTGCTCTTGATTTCTAGTTGATCCTAGCAAAAGTTCAGGTCTGCCAGAAATTCAAGATGGCTGCCACTACTAAAAAAAGATTTTATATGTACACTTTTTTGGTGAGTACTTGTTTAAAATCATATTTTATATCGATTTGGAACCTTTACCAAAATGACTGCATGACACCACAAACTGCCATCTTTGTTTACATATTTATATTTGAAAAACTTGTGGCGACTACTCCTCTGAAACTACTTGACGGATATTTAGTAAACTTCACAGGAATGTTGCTCTTGTTGTGTACTTGATTCTAGCAAATATTCAGGTAGGGCCTAATAAAAAAACATGTGTGTTTCCGGTTTCCCGACCGACCCTACTTTATCACTGCCGACCCTAAATCTTTTTAGCGGAAAAAAAAAAAAAAATGATAATTTTATTAGCCAGAGTTGTTAAGCATCTAATCTGGATTGCAACGGTTATCAAAAAGTTGCCTTAGAACAAAAATGGCATAATATATGCGAACAATATATATAACAAGAAAAGTCATAGTATACAATATATACTATGACGACGAGCGGCAGTAAGAATGAAAATTGTAGAATATATTTGTTTTAATTCATTGCATTGGAATTAGAGCATCATGTGTGGTTTGTTTGTGTAATCCTGATCTGGCATTTACCTACGAGAGGTGATACAAACTTCCAGAACAGGTTACTCTAGTAATGATCCTTTTATTATATACCTCTTACACATCATTAACATAGAAACATTTGCATTGCTATTGCATACACATTCAATAAAGCATACTATTTCTTGATAAAGTGCATCGGGAAAATGTATGTAGTTTAAAGGTGTTGGTGTCATTGGTTTGACCTACTTGTTTTGGTTGTATGACGCAACGTCGTCTTGACGTTCTCGTGCATAGTGGCGTAAAACTTGCTTGAACTGCTGTTCTATTTTTAGTAAGACAGTGATACTCATTCTATTTTTAGAAGCATAGTGATAACCTGTAGTGTGATACAGGTTGTTGTATTCCATTGTAAGAAGATGATGGTACTATGTATATATTATTGACAGGTATATAATAAATATATATATATATATACACTAATAATAAAAAAAAAGGCAAAACATCTGTTAAAGTTTGGTAAAGTTCAGATGAAAAATGCACTACCTAAGACACAACTAGGTCGAAATAGAATATGTTTTCTTCCAAAGATTAAGCTATAAATTAGGGTTAAAACATCTAGTGCATAATTCTAGTTCATGAGAAAGTGATGTAAATGTAACAATTAAAGTTATCTGCCCTTTGCTTGGATGGTGAAGGTCACATCCACATTTGCTTTGTCACATTGCCATGTACCACCCAAGATACAACTATAAGCAAAGTTTGCCAGTTGTAGTGCATACAGTTTGTGAAAAAGTGACCTAAACGCAAGAGTTGAACATAAAAATTAGTAAGTTATCTGCCCTTTGCTTGGAGGGTCAAGGTCACTTCCACATTTGCTTTGTCACGTTGCAATGTACCACCCATGATACAACTATAAGCAAAGTTTGAAAGGTCTAGTGCATACAGTTTGTGAGAAAATTACATAAACGCAAAACTTGAATGTTGACGCCGCTGCCGCCAGAACAGCAACACCTATGTCAAAAACACACTCTGGTAATAATAGGATGAATGACTATCAAATGTACATATTTTTAAGTTCATGCTGTACAAAAACAACATTACTGATGTGGAAAAAAATAATTGTATGTACAACTCAGTGTGTCAGGTCCCTGCCAAGACTTGAACTTGAAACTCTTTTCTCGAAAGAAAAGCGTGTTTCCTTACACTACAGAGATCGCCCAGACATCACAAAAAGAGTGTACAAAACAAAGCGAAATTAATAAAGATGTAGATCAAAAGAATGTCAAACTAAAACTATCACTGAAGGTTATTAATACCCTTGCAAACGCATACCCCATGACTTCATGTATATGCGCAGTTCCACTTCATACTGATGCTTCTCACAATGTTTGGGGTATGACAGAGGTCACAGTGACCTTATTTTGGTATGTGACACACCGCTATCCCAATATGTATCCACATACCAAGTTTGGTAAGACATAGTGTTATAGTATTGAAAATACGGTGCGGACAAGCATTTTCTATGACAGAGGTCACAGGTCAAGGTCAAAGTCATAGTGGCCTTATTTTGGTATGCAACACACAGCTATCCCAAGATGTATCCACATACCAAGTTTGGTACCTCTAAGTGTTATAGTATTGAAAATACAGTGCAGACAAGAGGTGAAAGAGTCTGTGGATGCTCTACTGGCTAAATGTGCAGGAGACCGTAACACATTTTCAACATTCATTCAACCGGCACATGGCAATGATATAGGCCACTAGTTGTTGAATGCCAGCCAGGGTAGCAGGAGAACTAGTCTGTACAAAGTGAGTGTATTACAGGGTTCCCACAGTTTTTTGAGAACAAAACTCAAGGTCTTTTCCAGGTTTCCCCACAGTTTTCTAGGACAATTTATACCAGTGTTTGTCCGACACCGTTGATGCAAAAAATGTTAAATTGTTCGCAGTACTAATATGTGACATCACACAAGATGTTAGTTTATTGTTTTTGACAAGTATTAACTTTAACCCGCTGTTTTTCAGGCCGTTCTCCCTCCAATGAAGGAAATTTAGTGTTGACATTTAACTTGTTCTCAGACGACATGCTTTATCGATTCAAATAATTAGACGCTTGCACATACGACGGAACATATTTTATGAGTCCTCCGGTGAGATATCGAAATTGTACGACAGCGATCGAAAACAAAAGTACAATTTGGGCTTCACATTTCATTGATCAGAGCATTAACACATCTTTACGATTGTTCACGAATATCAATGGTTAATGTGTATTGGCTTACTAGGCCCACGTTAACCATTTGCCAAATCGCCATAGGCAAAAAGTAACCTGAACTGGCGAATGAAAACCGTAAGAAATGCACACCAAATTTGCCAGACATCGGCGGTCTGACGAATCCAAATTTGTGACCGATTTTGTCTAAAAGATCTCGGAAAATCCCGAATTCTAATTCACAAAGGCTTTCACTGTTTATAAGCCACTATCCCGCTGAGTGTTTTAGCTAATTAGTGACAATCCATTTAGATAGATAAACTAATTATGGCAGCGTTTATTGAGAGCCACTGTCAAATTGTCGGTGCGATAAGATTCCGCCCACTGTTCCGCCTCTAGCTGTCAATCAACTGGTTTGTGTCCCCGCGCTCAACATTATCTACAGATTTAACTGTGTGATCGAGCCGGGTAAAACATCAAATGTGGCGCCCTCTAGCGGCCAAAATGGCTGATCAAAACAGAAAGTTTGAAAATGTTTGCTTACGAATTCGCCAGAGATACTCAGCCCGTCGGTGTTTACGATCACTGATAGGTGTTAAAGGGACACATGGCAATCTTGATTTTTTTAAAAACTAACGGCATCCCGTTAGTTTTTCTACATAAATTGCTTTGTTCAATCATTAATGTTAATTATAAGAATTGTATTAAGCCATTTTTTTTTGCATATTATTATTTTTTTATATTATTGCACCAGAAATATATTAAAACTTATAGTATAAGACGAAATAGTGAATACTTAAAATTTGATTTATTTAAATGTAACCAGGGTAAAAGTAAAAATGATACTGGATATATAAATTGAGACACCCATTTCAAATACTGCAAGATTGCCATGTGTCCCTTTAAGTGCCTACTAATTAGTTGTACACACGGTAGCGTAAACTGAAACAATGACAAGTGTGAACCGATGTTTGATCGGCGGTTTCTGAATTGGGTTCATTTAATGGTTGATTGTTCAATCAACATGAAACAATACAAAAGGTGCGATTACTCAAAATATTGGTGTATGATTGCTTTTAGCGTGAATTGAATCACAGTCTATATGACGCGTAAGTTACCTGGTAACAAACAAACACCTTGTTAATACGGAACAAAATTACGCGTTGGAAATGATCCAGATTTAAAATCTGGCAAATATTGCAACATCGTGTTTGAACGATAGTTTAACTTCATTTTTGTAGTGCAAAATGTCACTCGCCCTGTCGGACGACCAGACGACAAATGTTACTCGTCCGCAGGCAGCTTGCATTTTTTAAACCCCATGCTTACGTAAAGTACGGAATATCAATTGACGTACACCTTTATTTTTATAAATCACCGGGATTCCACACTTGGAGAGAATACACAACACTATTTTTCCCCGAATAAATCCCGTTTTTTTACTGATTTGGGTAAAATTCGAGGGTTTTTCATGGCCTGGAATTACTGTTTTCAAATTCCCGACTTTTTCCCGATATGGGAACCATGATATTATGTCCTATAATGGGCATAACACCGCCGAAAGTCATTCAACTGGAACACAACAATGACATGCGCAACTACACATGGCACTAATCATCCCTGCCATTGTATCAAGAGAACAGAAATGTGACAAAGTTTGTGTATTAAAACTTTAAAGAAATCAATATCATTAACCAGTACACAACAATGGCAGTGCAGCTAGGCTTGGTATAGTTCTATGACATAAAACGTCACAGATTACAGAGCTACAGATAAGCAACGTATTTGCATAAATTCCCAGTTAAAACTCCCTAAATACACAATTAAATTACTTTATTGGTGCGTACCAATTACGTTTAACAAATTAATTACACAAAATAACTGTTTTTGTCAGCGTATCATATTTTATGATATCCATTACCGTGAAGACGGCCAATATCAAACGGCATGCATCGCCGTTTCCAATCAATTCTCAAATAAGCGAGCCATTGAGATTGGCTAAATGTGACTGGTTATTAAGTTTATTTTTTTTCACTCGAAAGTAAATCCTTCAGGAACAAAAATGTTGTATACAGTCTATTTTTAATTATTCGGCATCACCGAAGCACTCCACTTTCTCTAAACGACTTCAACATGGCGAAAAGAGGCGCAGGTGTTTAAACTCAGTGGAAGAATAATCATTATCGCTAAATATTAATAACTAACTCAGAACACAATAATAACTCACGTTACTAACTCAGAACACATTAATAACTAACGTTGCGACGTTGAGTCTTGACGTCAATAAAGTGTTGCTGACGTCGACGTCATCCGCCGATAACGTTCAATAAAGCGAATATTTGTTTGCAAAAACGTAACTTAAAATGTAATAAATAGATTATTTAACTGCTGCGATCGATTATGGGTAATCCTTCACTTGATGGTAGACGTGCTTTGTTTTTTCACTCGCTCGCATGCGATCGTTCGTGAAAAGAACCACACGCCTACCTCTTGTGAAGGATTTCCCTATAATCGATCCTAGCAGTTAAATAATCTCTATATAATTCATTTAGGGCCCTGGTTTTGTATCACTGCTTAACACAGAAGTTCAGAGAGATATTGCACAGGGTATAGTTCTACCTGTACACTGGACAGACTACTTTACATCCCTCCGAAGGATGGCCTATATTCACAGTACCATGCCCAAGTAAGATACTGCGGGAGTTTGTTTGAAAAATCCGGGATGTGACCCCACTGGTTATCAAACACGTGATTTCTGGGACTCGAGTCAAGAATGCTTAACTCTTGGCGACCGCAGGGTTAAGTTTCCAAAATTATATGGAAACAAAAGAGCACAAGATGTTTCGAACGATAAACATTCAAGAAAAATAGGTCTGGAAGTCTCCTGAAACATGGAGTCATACACAAATATCCTAGAACAATTCGGTATACACAGGGTCTGAATGACCATGACTACCACAACAGCCATGATTCTCATATCTCCGTCTAGGTATTTTGTTCTTCTTTTAGATTAGATACTACAGATTACCAAATATGCAAACGACGACTAGAAACGTCAGGGAATGTTTATGCACACACAACCTTCCAATTGTTCACTCGAATATTTAAACATGCAGATGAATAACAAATCAGTTATTATTTTACGCAGTCTAGATCATCTGCGACGCTTGCTTGTTTACACAATTATCAGGCGTCGAACATGATCAAGACTAATTTCATTTAGGTCAACGCAAACAATACACGTACACAAAACATTCATAAACTGAAAATGTGAGCTAACTTTATAGACACGTATGACAGTGGAGAGTGTAAACTTGCACATATTCTACTTACGATAAATTGTTGCGTCCTAACTGGAGCACTCTCACTGCACAAAAGAAAACAAAATGGAGGAATGGCCGCATCAAAACGGAAATGGAATGCTATGACGTCAGGCTATTCCAGTAACACATTACTTTCATGAAACACCTCCCGAGTATTGGCGATCTGGGCAGTGAGGTATAAAACAACTTTCTGCTCACTATAAAAGACACATACATCTATATAAATCTTCCTTGGAATTTTATTAGAACAAAATGTATTTCACATCGATTCAAAAACATATACAGAAAATGGAATTCGCAATTAATTATCTCCATACACGAGGGGTACAGCAAATTCACGCTTCACTGTGCACTATATGCAGTATATAGAATCTCGAATTAGGTCAAACTCCATCACAGTATTAGAGCGTTCTAATGGTTTCCATACACAGTAATAGTTATCTGAATTTCTATATTCATGAATAATAACGCTCTATGAAAGGATATCTAAAAAATCACTTTTTTCTACCTACCTACCCTAACCTTTTGACAGGGTGAAACCAGAAACACACAAGTTTTTTTTTTAGGCCTAGTCCGGAAATTCAAGATGGCTGCCACAGATTTCCACCACACTTTAAAAATACAACATTTGTGGCGACTACTTCTCAAAAATCATAAGTGGTATTGATTTGGAACTTTGACTAAAATGACTAACGTGTCATATAGTTGGTCCTAAACAAAATCCATTTTGATTCGATGTCAAACATGGCAGTGGCCATCTTTGTTTACGTACTGTTATATAGGAAAAACTTTTGGCAATAACTTCTCTGAAACTACCTTCGTTACTTGGATTTTCATAAAACTTTATAAGATTATTGCTCTTGATGTCTTGTTGGTCCTAATTAAAAACCAGGTCGTCTGGAAATTCAAGATAGCTGCTACAGCTAAAAATAGATTTAAAAAATAAGACTTTGTGGCGACTACTTCTCAAAAACCATAAATGGTATTTATTGGGAACCTTTACTAATATGACTGGCATAACGTGTAGCTGGTCCTTAACAAAATTCATGTTGATTCAATGTCAAACATGGCCATTTTTTTATTTATTTATTTATTTATATAGGAAAAACTTGTGGCGACTACATTGAAAGTGCTGGTCCTATTTCCATAAAACTTCACATGTTCCCATAGCTGATCTGGCTATCAAAATCTATCAGTAGAGCTTCAAGGTCATTGACCTCTTGTTTTCTTAAGTCTGAGCAGTTTAGACAATATCATATAGGTTTTTTTAGGAATTGCTACTTAGTCAATATTTTGTATCATGTTCTGTCATTTAAACGTACCATCCACCCAAGGAAGGCACTTTAAATATTTGTCTTTAGTGGGACCTACTAAAACACTGAACATTTTTGGTCTTCCTTAGGTGGATTGTGTGTTTAAGAGTAATGTCATCTTCATGAGTGAATTAACTGCCAAAGAGATATCTTGTATGTCATAACAGGTAAGACGGATGTTAGATATGTGTGATAATGATATTCAGTTCCAGGAAAGTCCGAGTAATTAGATCTTACATCATTGTGTTTAGCAGGAAGTATTTGCACTAGACCTTTCAAACTTTGGTTATAATTGTATCTTTTGTTTAGTACACTTCAGTGCAACGTGATATTGCATTTATGGGTGTGACCTTCACCCTCCAAGGAAATGGCAGATAATGTTTACATTGCAGTTGTGCGTTTGGTAACTTTCTTAGGAACTATTTTCTCGAGACCTTTTAAACGTAGGTTATAGTTGTATCTCGGGTAGTACCTGTACAGTACACAATATAGCATTTGTGGCAGCAACCTATACTCTCCAAGCAATGAGCAGATATCTTAGTAATTTTCACATTTAAAGGGACACACAGCAATCTTGTTTTTAGCTTGACTGATCAGAGATCACCAGAGCTTATGCCGTGGTGCGGCGTCCGTCGGGTAGTACCGGTACAGTACACAATATAGCATTTGTGGCAGCAACCTACACTCTCCAAGCAATGAGCAGATATCTTAGTAAATTTCAAATTTAAAGGGACAAACAGCAATCTTGTTTTTAGCTCGACTGATCAGAGATCACCAGAGCTTATGCCGTGGTGCGGCGTCCGTCTGTCCGTAAACTTTTATTTGTAGCGACTACTCCTCTGAAACTACTGGATGGATATTCATGAAACTTTACAGAAATGTTGCCCATAAAGTCTAGTTGATCCTAGCAAAAATTCATGTTGATGTGAAATCCAAGATGGCCGCCAAAGCTAAAAATAGATTTTTAAAATACAAAATTGTAGCGACTACTTCTTGAAAACTATAAGTGATATTGATATGGGACTTTTTCTAAAATGATCAGCATGACATGATGTTGGTCCTTGTCAAAAATCGTTTTGATTCGACGTTAAACATGGCTGCCAGTGGCCATCTTTGTTTACATAGAGTTATATAGTAAAGATTTGTAGCGACTACTCCTCTAAAACTACTTGGCGGATTTTCATGAAACTTTACAGGAATGTTGCTCTTGATGTCTAATTGATCCTAGCAAAATTTCAGGTTGGCCAGAAATTCAAGATGGCCACCACAGCTAAAAATTGATTTTTAAAAAATAAGTTTGTAGCGACTACTTCTTGAAAACTATAAGTAATATTGATATGGGACTTTTTCTAAAATTATCAGCATGACATGATGTTGATCCTAGTCGAACATTATTTTGATTCGACGTTAAACATGGCTGCCAGTGGCCATCTTTGTTTACATAGAGTTATATAGTAAAAACTTGTAGCGACTACTCCTCTGAAACTACTTGACGGATGCTCATGAAATTTAACAGGAATGTTGCTCTTTATGTCTAGTTGATCCTAGAAAAATGTCAGACTGGCCGGAAATTCAAGATGGCCGCCACAGCTAAAAATAGATTTAAAATAAATAAATTCGTAGTGACTACTTCTTGAAAACTGTAAGTGATATTGATATGGGACGTTTTCTAAAATGATCAGCATGACATGTTGTTGATCCTTGTCGACATTTATTTCGATGCGACTTTAAACATGGCTGCTAGCGGCCATCTTTGTTTACATAAATTTATATAGTAAAAACTTGTAGCGACTACTGCTCTGAAATTTCACAGGAATGTTGCTCTTGATATCTAATTGATCCCAGAATTTTTTTAGGTCGGCCGGAAATTCACGATGGCTGCCATGGCTAAAAATAGATTTTCAAAATACAAGCTTCTTGAAAACTATAAGTGATATTGATATGGGACTTTTTCTAAAATGATCAGTATGACATGATGTTGATCCTTGTTAAAAATTATTTTAATTTTGGCGTTAAATATGGCCGCCAGCGGCCATCTTTGTTTACATAGAGTTATATAATGAAAACTTGTAGTGACTACTCCTCTGAAACTACTGGACGGATTTTCATGAAACTTCACAGGAATGCTGATCTATCTATCAAAAACCTATCAGTAGAGCTTCAAGGTCATTGACCTCTTGTTTAAAAACTAGCGGCATCCCATTAGTTTTTCTACATAAATTGCATTTGTTCAATCATTAATGTTTATAAGAATTGTATTAAGTCTGATTATAAACACTTATTTAAAAATAGCGCTGGTTTTCTTACATGTATTTAAATTATAGTTATTTAATACATGGGAAAATGCGTGAACAACAGACGAATATTGCAAATAATCAAGAGTTTGCTATGTTTTTGCGCGATTTGATACATACCAATAAAATAATTTCCCTTATTCAGTTAAAATAATTGATAAATGAGTTTTATAAATGGCCTGCTGGAAAAGTACAACACCAACCTTAAAACACTTCTGCGACTAGGCATATTACAACCCTCATTTTATGGAGATGTGGTCTATAAACTTCGAAAGTTAAAGGGGTCTGACGGGTTTCCTGACCGCTTTTCAAATTTAATCAGGAAGTTCGTCAGAAAAGGATATAACCCCTTGGTTTTACAGCGCACTGCATGTTTAGTGATTGACCCCTCTACAGTCAGTCATTACGCTTCACTTTTCATTTGTGCGATGACTGGACTACCTCTTGGGACTCTATGATTGTACCTACTGAAACCCCTACTAAGGGAGGTGGGTGCATGAGCTTTCGTCCCTCGGGTTTTCTGGTCGTACCCTAGATTGGTCTTCTCTTTAGCTGCAACTACTATGGTTGTTCAGTACGATTCTGGATACATCCTGAGATGTTTATTATTTTGTATGTATATCTTTAGTTGGTTTCTCTGGATGTGGACTTTATTGTTAGAGATTTCCTTTTGATGGGGTTTAGTTTTGTTTACACTGTCTTGTCTATTTGGGCGCTGAAGACAGGATAATAGCGAGGATTGTGCGCATATAAAATCGATTCAAGCTAACCAGTAGGTTATAACTGCATGATACAATGGTGGTATTCAATTTTGTTTCAGTTGATAAGGTCCTCCCAATACAGCTTTTGTATGAAACCAACATATTAAAACATAAAAGCGGGTGTTTCATTTGTTGTGTTTTGGCAGTAAATTTATTAAAGAAAGGCATTTCTAGGGGTATTTTAACGGCAAAATGTTCGAGTAACGCGCCACACCTCTGTACACAGGTTTCACAACGTGTAATGAAACGGTATTATATTTTGAAACTGATAATAATATGTATGTACTAAACCTGTTGTAGCCTTTTCATATACAACTCGGCTATATGTATTAATGCATATTGCATCTGCAAAATGTGTGTGTCGCCAGCGAAGCATGGTAGACATGAAAATAATTAGATCTATGTTTATTTATATCCACGCATTTCTTCATCTTACCCAAACATTATTTATTACACATGTCTAATAACTGAGCTTTCATTTCTCCAGAGCCGCTTTTTTCATAAAACGTAACTAACATTTATCTTAACCTAGCTTATAACTTGTCAAAATATTCACCTATGGTCATGAAACTTTATACAGTTCTTTCTTATCAACACTTCAATGGAGAGTTATGCCCTTTTCACAAAACATTTGCAGTTAAAAAATTACTCCATCATTCATGAGGGGTTGCACCCCATGTCTTCAGACAGGCGACGCTCGTGTTTCACCATACTAGATTTTAACGCCTTGTGAATTATCAAAATATTGTATTTGATATGTGATGTCGTTCCGTAATTTTCAATAAGAAGAAATAATGATGCGAGTTTGTTATTAAACAAAACATTAAAATTATAACTGTATAATGTCAACACATATTTAATTTCAATACCACAAGAAAAATGGAGGGCTGGCGTGGCGCAGTCGGTAGAGCGGCGGATTTGTAATCGGCGGCCCCGGGGTCAATCCTCCGTGGTGCCACTGAGTTTTGTCGGGTGTGTTCTTGGGCAAGACACTATCCCCGTCCGTCGGATGGGGACGTAAACCGGGCGGTCCCGTGTATCGGTCTATCCTCCGAGCACGTTAAAGAACCATAGGAATCTATTCGATAATAAGAGTAGGGCACGGTTCCCGGATTCCTATGTATCCTTCCCCTCCCTCTGGGGCGGCTCTAAATAACCTATACTAAAAATGAAGAAGAAAAAATACCATCAATCGGTCAATCGAAACCGAAAAGGCGGAGATTATTACCATTAATACGTTCTCCAAATTAATGTCTCACACTTAAAAGGAGCGTAGACAAAAAGACAAGAAATAGGCAGTCCCCATTAACTCAAACATCAAAAACGAAAATATTTTAAAGACAATTTAGAAAACATTTTAATTGAGACAGAGATTACACACTTTGTAAATGCCTCGACGCAAACCGTAAAACATCACAGGAAGAGGCGCAGTTTCAGAACTGGAAGACCGTTTTTGAAGCGTGTGGTATACAGGAAGAAGTGTTTCTATTTTGTTTTTTATATACTGTTAATCATTGTGTACTTTGAATTTTTAGCAAACATTTCTGTACCAATTATAAGAGTGGGTGCGGCGCAAAATATACTCTGCTCCTCCGCCCGGTCATTGGTGTTTTCTGTGTGTCTAGTATAGATACTCCACTAGACATCCGCAACATAGCTTGTCGACAGTGTTTGTAATGGCATGATTGTCAATATTAAAACTGAATGGTTCCGTTAGTTTTCTTCAAAACTTGCATATTTGTAGTTCAAATAATAATTTGACAAGTTCAAAGCAAATTATTTTTGCATGTTTATAATTGTTGATGACGAAAGACACGTAGGAACCCGGAAATCTGCTCCTTCCGATGGATGAGGCAAAGGGAAAGTGTCTTCCACAAGAAGACACAGCGGGAGACACAGCGGTGCCGGTGAGACTTTCTACACGTACACCCAGTATAATATATATATATCAAAGCAGACATTCACAGAGGGAGGGAGGGAGGGAGTGAGGGAGTGAGAAAGCAAGCGAGCAAGAAAGCAAGTAAGGAAGCGAGCAAGAAAGCAAGCGAGCAAGAAAGCAAGGAAAGCAAGCGAGCAAGAAAGCAAGCAAATATTGTATTATACTGACATGTATAACAGTATAGATAATGCATGTACAATAACAGTTACAAAAACGCCCTGCCCCAATAGGCCTTGAGCCAGGACCCAAAAAATTCGATATTGTTACCAACTCAAGGGACAAATTCTACCATCACTTTTTGAAAAGAACATTGTATATAGATTACATTTTTCCATGATAGCAATCTGGAACTGGTAGCTTATATAAAAATAATGGAACGTTAATAGGTTATCATTGTAGCGCTTTCATATAAGTTTTTGATGTTCATTTTTGAATGTCATGCTTTTGTGAATAATTATTGATGCACTTTTTAAAGACGCAATTAGGTATACAATTCATTTAGTTATATAAAGGGTAAATCAGCTATGTTTAGCACTGAATTCTGTTTAAAATCTCTATTTTGCTTCAAATAAGAAGTCAATTTACCCCACCCACTACGGACACATTTTTATGCATTTAGTTCAGTCAATATAGTTTACATAATATGTGTAAACTTGTAAGGATCAGTACTTTACAACATTTCTACGATGATTTATATAATATTATAACATGAATAAGGGATTGTTATGATAGATTAATGAAATTGAGTACCAAGCAATGTTTATGGCATTATGCATATATTAGTTCAGTAAGCCTGATAAGTTGAGAGACATATGCCAAACTGAAAGTATAAGCCTTCCTCAAAGTAACTGCAACATAAATAGTATTAACATGTTCTGATATTTACATATATAGTAACTGCAACATAAATGGTATTAACATGTTCTGATATATACATAATTATATTGCACAAACGATGGATTCTAGATAAGGGAAATGTGCGGTACGTTTTACGCTTTTTATAACATTAGTCTATTTTAGATGTATGCATTATGACAATACTTATTATGCTTAAACATCTGGAATATGTATTACAATTTATGTATATTTTAAGGAATTACCCCAACCATATACATCCCAATGAAGTATTCTGCATAAGAAATGTAATACTAGTACATGCATTTTCACCATTTTTGTGTTAATAAAAGAAGAATCGATAAAGAAGAATTGAATTGAATTCGGGTTTTACGGCGCATCAACACAAAAAGGTTATATGACGCCAGTAGGAATGAACATTCCAGGCTCACTCTCCATTTACACCTGGATAAAACTATGCAGAATATGCCTAGAACCGTCTCACCTGCAGAACTGCAGAGTTGATGCAAATTCTCTTGTAAACACTCCATGTTTCGCTGGAGCCACGATCATTGTTTTCTTCCACCATCTTCCACCACTGAAGTAACATCTGAAACAATACAGGTTTCACGACGAAGACCTTTAATGAACATGACAAAAATGACAAAATGAACATGAATTTGGGGGAATTTTACCCCTCTGCCTGGATAAGCAGTGGTCCTATTATTGCCAGGGAACCACACGGCGTCGACGAAGAAGAATCCTTAGAGTGATACCCAGATCACTGTACTATCTACGTACCATGGCTATTTGTTAGTATTATTGCAGTTGTTAAACATCACCTGATTATATTAGGATATGCATCTTAACAAAGGTTGTGATGTTCTCCGTACTTGATTTATAGTATGGAATTAACCTAGGATTGGTACTATCAGTAAGCATCAACCCTGATTTTGCGCACGCAAGTGGAATGACTATTACCTATAGAAAAAGGTGTATTGCCAATGAAATGAAGAGAGAGAGAGAGAGAGAGCGAAAGAGAGAGCGAGAAGGGGTGGAATGATACATAAGAATTTAGAAACATGCCCTACTAACGAATAGACTCCTATGTTTCTTTAACGTGATGGAAGAAAAAAGCGATACACGGACGTCCTGGTTTACGTCCCCATCCGACGGACGTAGGTAAAGGAAAGTGTCTTGCCCAAGAACACACCGACACAATTCACTGGCGCCGGTGAGACTTGACCCAGGATCCTCTGGATTCCAAGTCCCCCGTGCTATCCACTGCATCAACAGGCTGTATGCGCTCAAGCAGGATGACTGCATTAAAATGCATCCAACTAAAATGTTAATCCGTCATTAAGGTTTTATCCATGAAGCTGTGTTCACAACGGTAACTCTTGTCTAGCAAGATAGCATCAAGGTCATGTATGTCTATTTGCAATATGCCTGCAAGCCTTATATATGCGCAGCTCATTGCTGTTTTGATAAATTTGGCAATTCAGGCATTGGG
Organism: Cyrtodaria siliqua; assembly: GCA_037043455.1. NCBI lineage: Eukaryota > Metazoa > Mollusca > Bivalvia > Adapedonta > Hiatellidae > Cyrtodaria > Cyrtodaria siliqua. The sequence continues at coordinate 40,231 of JAWPHD010012816.1, forward strand.
ATAATAAAAGACAATTACGAATACGCAGTACATATTATCCCACTTAAATAATATAACTTAATGTGACAATGTAGCATCAAATATAAGATAACACTTTTTTAAACGCTTCCAGATAAGGATCGGTAGCCAGTGCATCGGGATAGTTCGCATTTAGTGATCATTGTTAGATTTACAGACAGGTGCTGCTACACTTAAAGTAGCTATCCTGCCAACAACAGCCACATTTTACAACATATGTACACCGATTCTAAACCTACTGACGACGGACGAGGTATAGCTATAACTTACATATTTTGAGAAGAAGCAAAACTCTGTAGATACAATATAAACAGCTTTAATCAGCCAGGCAAACCCCCAAAAATAGAGAGTCGAGTTAAGAGTTACCAACTTATAATTCATTTTACGCAATTCAATCACGGGTATTTATACTTTTAATCGGCACATATGTATTATTATATGAGCGGAACACCTGGACAGAGTTTGATAAACGGCTTCGTAGTGTACATTTGCCGTTATTTGGCGGGTTAGTTTCTTTGAGAGTGAAAGTTTAAACCGTTTAACCGTATTTTTTTTTTTTTTGTTATGAGTTGAAAATGCAGTGGTCTACTTTGTGATTTAAGTAGAGATTTTATTTCGTGGACTTATTCAATATGCGATTTAAATTTGATTTTATGAAAAGTGTACAACTTCAAGCACGGCTTGTAAGTGAGGAAGTGTCGATTCTTACGGATGGCGGAAGGTGTACAGTACTGGTTCTAACCAGGAAAAGTGGATGGTCTGCCTCCACCACAAACATATAGATGGTCATATATACATGTGCTGAAAATGACGTAAAACACCAAACAAACATAAACAACAGACCCACTGGCCTTGTCTTAAAGTGCTCTCATGTTCTTAAGAAACAACAACAATTTCTTTATATAAATCTGTAAAACTGTGACCCCCGTAGTGGCCATATTTGACCCCATTGTCACCATTTGAACAAACTAGGTAGTGGATTAAAAGCTTATGATACATGCGAAATATTATTTAGCTTTTGAAGTATCAGAGAAGATGTTTTAAGTTCACACTACAAGCAAAATAGTAGACCTCTGGCTCTTGTTTTTTTAGAGACGAGTTTTTAAAGTTTTTTCTATATGACTCTGTGTAAATATATGCCATAATATGACCCCTTGGGAAGAGCCATATATGATCCTATGGTCAACATTTTAACAAACTTGCTAGTGGACAATACGCTTATATAAATGCTACATGCATAATATTAGACCTCTAGCTCTTAACAGTTTTAGAGAAGATTGTTTTAAACATTTCCTATATAAATCGTATGTAAAACTGATACCCCCGGGGCTGGGCCATATTTGACCCCGGGGTCACCATGTTTTAAATACTTTGTAGAAGACCCTAAACGTATGATACATGCAAAATATTAGACGTGTAGCTCTTGTAGTTTCAGCCAAAACATTTTTTTTAAAGACACCCGATTTTTATTTAAAAGGGGGAGATAACTCCAATAACAGGAATCAGCTACCATGTTGCCACTGCTATCATGGATTTTTTGTTTCTCTACAAGGTACTCAATAACATGGTACTAGTAAGAATTTGTCCCTTGAGATGGTAACAGAAAATTGTATGGCTCATGGCCTACAACGTATGTTTACTCTATATAGTGTATATATATGTTATTGATGTATATATATGTTATTGATGTATATATATGTTATTGATGTATTAATATGTTATTGATGTATATATATATATATGTTATTGATGTATATATATATGTTATTGATGTGTATATATATATGTTATTGATGTATATATATGTTATCGATGTATTAATATGTTATTGATGTATATATATGTTATTGATGTATGTATATGTTATTGATGTATTAATATGTTATTGATGTATATATATATATGTTATTGATGTATTAATATGTTATTGATGTATATATATGTTATTGATGTAATAATATGTTTTGAGAGAAATAAAATATTAAGAACGATCAACAGTAGTGCTTCAAAGCAGACATTCATCAAAGCAAACAATACTAGACATATACACAAGGGTTCTTTTTCAAATTCGACCTGTAAATTGATTCCCTTTTCTATAGTGTCATGCATACATGGTGTTGACATTGTAAAAGTATATAATGTACATGTATATCATTAAAGGTATATCGACAGATCGATAGATCGTCATACACATTTCGTTTAATAATTCAGGTGGCTTTAGCTGATGAATTGTAAAATGACACGCATCATAAGACACTGTTGTAAAACAATTAGTTCACTCCCTGGGAATCTGTACGCAGTAGTGACAGGTTGGAGTTTATGTCTGGGGTTTAGATTCACCTGCATATTAATACTTTTTCGAAGCGATAGACATCATTTCTCCGCATCTCACAGATTTATTTAATGGGGTATTTAACTCGGGTTATTTTCCAGATAAATGGTCTGAAGGCATTATCATTCCGCTATTCAAGAAAAATGACCCAGACGACGTAAATAATTATCGAGCCATAACATTAGTAAGCTGCTTATCAAAATATTTTACAGGTATTTTATATAAAAGAACTAGCATGTGGTGCGATGAAAACGATATTTTATCAGATGCTCAGTTCGGTTTTAGACAAGGTCGCTCCACCAGTGATGCCATATTTGTTTTGAATTGTATTATACAGAAATTACTGAATGAGAAAAAGCGGTTATATTGTACGTTTGTGGACCTAAAGAACGCTTTCGACAGTATTTATAGAAATGGCCTTTGGCTAAAACTTTTTAAGCTAGGAATTAAAGGTAAATTGTTAAGAATTATACGGGACATGTATGACAAAGTGATATCTTTTGTACGACATTGTAATAATTTGTCTGAGCTTTTCGAATGTGCAATCGGTCTAAAGCAAGGGGAGGTAATCTATCCAATAATGTTTTCGCTTTTCGTAGAAGATGTGGAATAGTTCTTACAAGATATTAATAAATCTGGACTTACAATAGATGATATAACTTTCATTCTTTTACTTTTCGCAGATGATATGGTTTTGTTTGGAAAATCACTGTCTGAGTTACAAGAACGTTTACATTTGTTGAAAGAATATTGCGACAAATGGGGATTGGAGGTTAACGCGGAAAAGACAAAAGTTATGTTTTTTAGAAAAAGGGGTAATCTTTTAGTTAATGTGACATGGGTTTATAATGGAAATAATTTAGAAGTAGTTAACGATTTTGACTACCTCGGAACTGTTTTTAATTATACGGGTTCATATAATTTAAATCAAGAGACTTTAGCAGATAAAGCATTAAAAGCTTTGCATATATTAATTGCTCATGTAAAAAAATACAATCTTAAACCAAAAACGTTTCGAAATTTATTTGATGTGTTCGTTGGTTCTATATTAAGCTATGGATCAGAAATTTGGGGATTTACAATGTCAAAGGAGATCGAAAGAATACATTTGAAATTTTGTAAATACTTGTTAAGAGTTAAAACGTCTACTACTAATGCCGGTATTTATAGAGAACTAGGTAGATATTTTAAGGTATGTAAATGGAGTAAGGTGGTCGATTCAAAAAACATTTTAATATCAACTTTTTATAAAGACGCTGTGAGAGATTGTGAAAGAGGAATGAATAATTTGGACAGCAATGTTAAACCCATTCTAATTGCCTGTGGCTATAATTATGTTTGGAACGACCCAACTTGTATTGATATGAAAACTTTTCATTTGTTGATTAAACAAAATCTAAAAGATTATTTTGTTCAAAAATGGAAACAATGATGTTGAAAATAATCGAGTTTTATGTTTGTATAGACATTTTAAAACCTCATTCTCATATGAAGTGTATCTAGATATATTGCCATTGAAATTAAGAACTGCCATGTCGAGGATAAGATTATCCTCCCACAGACTTAGAATTGAAACTGGCAGATATTCACAAAATAGAACTGATAGAAATCAAAGATATTGTACATTGTGTAATAGTACCGACTTAGAAAATGAATATCATTTTATTTTAATTTGTCTTTTGAACGAAAAATTACGTAAGTTTTATGTTAAACAATATTATTACAGACATCCAAGTGTTTTTAAATTTATTCAGCTGATGCAATCTTCAAGCCAGCAAGAGCTTTTTAGGTTATCTAGGTTTGTTAGGGAAGCATTTATTAGTCGCAATACTGCAATGTATAATGAGTAAAAAAAGTACATGTATGTTCATCCTCATTGGACATGACATGTAAACTATTACAACTTAAAATAGTAACATGAAACTATGTAATAGGAATAGTTAAATCATTATAACAGGGTAAATACGTGCGCCAGAGTGAATGTGTGAGACTTTTCGGGCGTCAGAGTGCATGGGAGAGTTGTATGAGTGTATAGTATGCATGATTTGTGTGTTTGTACTTTTTCATTGTTTAATGTAAACATTGTATTGACCTGTCACATATTAACAAACGTAATATGCATTTATATGATGAGAAACATTTTTTTAAGTCATAAATAAAGAATATGTTCTGTTCTGTTCTGTTCTGTTAATGTATTTAAAACGAAAGATAGTGTTGCAAGGTTTAAAATGAATACCCTTACATTCTGTTCATGTTTCGTAAACTATCTTCATTTTAATACGATTTTCGTTACCTTAGATTTTATAAGATCAGCTGTACTGAAATAGGATCGATATAGCACAGACTGTCTTCCGATAGTATAGAAGGATAGAGAGAAGAAGAGATAGTGTTATAGCCTATGTATATTGCAAAGGGAAGGCCAAAATCATAATACACACTCGTTTTTCCAGATTTTTTTTATATACCGTTTTACTATTCCGTGCGTAAATTTCCTAAGCGATCGTGTCAGTTATAATTACTCTTCGTTTCTGCCACATTGGCTTACCCAAATATGCCAATTCTTCATCTTTAGGTTACAGTACCCTATTGCAAAAACCGGTCTGATTGGCGGAAAAAGTATGTGATAACCCCTATGCCTAATGCATACGTAAGCCTTATTTTGATTGGATGATAGACTAGGTGGGAAATTCAATTAGGTTAACTTGAATTCGTTATTTATTTCTGATTATTGTTTAACATAGCCTTCATTTGTATGATTTAGCTCTATGACATAGCAGAATGAAAAGGAAAGAGGGTGATTTTCATAAATTCATTAGGGATTCCCTCAAATTGTAGGGTCATGACCTTCGGACATTTAGAAGTTGGACTAAACATAGGTCAACCCCTAACACGAAGTTCCTGTTTACATGGATCTAAGCTGCATCTGTGACAGTAAGCCTGGGGTTTTTGTTTGCATGTCAGATGGGAAAACATTAAACAGTAAGTCTATGGAAAATGCAATAGAATAGTGGTCTATGACCAGTTATCGAAATTCACAGATTGTATAAAGGTTTACAAAAAAAAAGGTTTACAAAAAAAAAAGAGTAGTGAATCGTTTCCCTTTTTTGTCTAAATTGTAATACCTTGAAACAACGGTATAAAACTACGGTATAAAACAATGGTATAAAACTATTCACTGCATTTCGGTTGAGCTAACAGGGAGTGTAATGGCTAATCATTGAGTGTTCTGTTTAAACCTTCATACAGTATTCGAATTTCGATAATTGATGAAGAATGTCCTAGTCGGTATAACATATTTAGGTAAGCCAATGTTGCAAAATATATCTGACCATTGATTTAAGTATGTCTCTGATCTGACACGATCGCTGAACGAAATTTACACACGGAATATTAAACAGGCATTAAAAGAAAATCCGGAAAAAGTAAATATAGAAAAGTTATATTGATTTGTGTATCGGAATTTTACAGGATGGTTTGTGAAAGCGCTTTTTGTCCGCATGGCGCCTTCTTATCTGCTTCGCTATGTGTTCGCGCTTTTTATCTGCAAAGATGTATTTTCTCCGCGTCTGCACGTTCGGACAAAAGGCTTCAATTTGTGAGGGCAATTGGTGGTTGAATGGTGTTTTAAGTCATTTTCAGCACCTGTTAGGCTGCATATCATGGTCAAATTTTAGTGGTGGAGGCAGACCACCCACTTTTCCTGGGCAGAACCAGTACTGTTTAACTCGCGCATCCGTAACAATCGACACGTTATCAATACATCTCCCAGTGGGATTCGAACCCGCAGCTATGAGAGGGCGAGAAGGTTAAAAATGCCAAGCGTCGCAATTTCTATTTTTTATTTTTTTTATTTTTTATTTTTTTTGTCATTATGATGCCAAGCTGACTTATCGAAAGCAAACTTTCAAATACATCCCATTGTATTACAAGAGAAGCATCCGTGTCCCATGGAGATATTTCTAGTTTTCTATGTATTCTTTAAATAATTAAAACGTAAATAGGGTTCTCTAAAAACGTCCACCTTGAGTTTGTTCTTATTTCATCGCACGCCTGCATGGTAACTTGCACGCCAGTATTGCCGTGCATGCTTTGCGATACATCTACTTCAAATCATGATATATGTGTCCATTAATTCACAGATGTTAGTCAGATATATCTATACATCTATCGTTGACAAATTCACAAGATACATATACAGGTATGACTATAAATAAACGAGAATTAACATGTGTAAAGGGACACACGGAACTTTTTTTTAAAACTCGCGACGTCCCGTTTGCATTTGTGTTATCATTAATATTAGTTATTTGTATAGTTTAAACTTTTGCTTATAACTAACTGTTGATAATATTGGACCAATAATATATTTAAAGATATGGTAGAATAACGAAGTAATTGCAATTTTTTTTTATTATAGTTATGCAAGCAGTTCTGAAGTCAGAACGATACTGGATTAATACATAGAGATGCTAATTTTAATGTTCGATAAGATTTTTAAGATTGACATGTGTCCCTTTAATGCGAGATTTTTTCCATATAAATTGCATACGATAGAAAGGATTTCTCACACATGCTAAGGGCGTCGATGCGCAAATCATGGAACTGATCGCTTTGATCCGTTGGCTATATATAGCACACTGCATTTTTTATTTTTGGAATAATGGGCTTAAAGGGACTGGAGGCGATCTTGAACATTATGGGTGTCATCACAAATACGAATACAACCAGAATAATGCTTCAGATTCATAATCAATGTGCATATGCACTAAACTAGGACCCATTATTGGTACGTTTGAATTAGTCCATGAAGTGGAGGAGATATATTGGTTTTGCTGTGTCCGTCCATTAGTACGTCCGTCTGTCTGTCGTCCGTCCGTCCGTATGTCTGTCTACACGTTTTGAAGTTTTGGTTAAAGGTATCGGTTAAGGATTTTGTTTTCCCGCCCCCACCCACGCACACTTTTCACTTAGATTTTTCAGTTAAAATGGTGAATTCGCAATCCGGCGTTTGCACCACTGTTGGCGCTTCACTTGTTTATATTTTCTTAGTCATGACGTATTCTTATTTCAATAATATAAATCCTCGCTTTATGGTGTAAGAGCTTCAAATTGTTTTCTCAATAATTAAGTTCATGTCAATCATTTACCAAACCAAACTATGTTTTGTTTTTATATATATTATCAATTTATAACAGATGTTGAAACAAATAGGCATGTGGAATTAGAAATAAATAGGTTTCAAAACACTACATAAGAAGCAGTGATACGCCAGTTACTCAAATCTGCCATAATCTCGAATGACACAAGGTAAAACTGTCAAATCTCGTTCTTCAGATTCTGTTCTTATACTTAAGGCAGAAAGAATATAATGATATCACTACAAACAATATATAACTCTCTTTAATTTGAGACCAGTCGCAGACTCCTGCTGGGAAAAATGATGAATTCAGATTTCAGCAAAACTACAACAACAACAGGAAGTAACATACAATAGGCCTTAGTCGGACTTTTTAAATACCATTTGTTGACATTTTTAGCAAACACAGAAATATTCTGAATAAACCAGTACATTCTAAACATAATTGTCTTTCATTTAAGACTATTTGCAGACTGTTGCATTCAGAAATGACAATTTCTATAGAATTACGAATGAAATTACAGATGTGAAATTTCGAGTATTTTCCATCTCAAAGCATACCTTGCAAACCTCTGGTTTATTACGTCTCTGATATATTTTACTTTTTAAAACCGTCTTCCATGTACATTTTGTAGGGGAAAACTGAACTTTCAACAAAAGTATGCAGATAGTTAGACATATCTTATTTAACCCTTAACCCGCTAAGTACGACTATAATAGCTTTTGCGTCCATTGTAAACCCAGTAGCTGCGAGTAACTCACAGGCTGAACACTGCAAGAAACTCGCAGGCTGAACAGGGTTTACAATGTCCGGTTGCTGATCAGTCATTTCCCCATAAACACCCATTTGTCACATAAATGGAATGGTCTTAATTCAAAGAAAGAACAGTTCATTATATATATGTAGCGGGTTAAGGGTTAAAAGGTAATCTGTATATATCCGGAATAAAGCCTAGCTGTGTTTGTTTATCATCATTCCAATATCGCAATAACATAATGACAAGTATTTGTTTGGATACATACTTTCAAGGTAGTCTGCATAACTGTGAGAAAAAAAACAGTTTTCAGATTCAACTGACGTAACGCTTAAAGTATATGACACTAAGTCTGCCCAAATATAACCTGACAACTCATCCATAATTATATCAGGCCTGCCAAAACTTTTTAACACAGAATCCTGAGCTTTTTACAATTTAAGATTTTAAGCGCGAAAGAACATTTTTAAATGAAAATTAGGGCGCACGACTTGATTTTCACACTCATTTTTTTTTAAAGCGCAAATTTTAATTATTTATGCAATTGATAATTATAGAACAAAATCGATTACCATACTTCAACACACACACACAAATAGTTTATTCTATGGAGGACTGCGTAATTCGAATAGAAATACTTGGTTTAATTTCTACCACAACTGTTTTTTTCACGTAAGTGCACTTACCTTATTACACAGATGCGTGCTAAATGGAGAATATTATGTCAGTGTCTTTTACTATCAAGTTTATTAGGCGAAGCTTAGAAAAAGAAGAATGGCGAGGCTCTGCCGAGCCATTCTTCGTTTTCGTGCCGACCCTAATAAACTTGATAGTAAGGCACTGACATAATATTCTATTTTTCATGTAGATTATCCACATTTTTTGTATGAATTACTATTATTACCTATTTCTCAGAATGTTACGCTTATCGAGGACGCCGCCATGTTTTTTTTATTTTGTTTGTTTTATGACGTTAGGCAACGTTACGTGCATGACGTCGGATAATGTTACGTGCAATAAACGCCGAGGGATTCCGCATTGATTTGCTCTATTGGTCGATGCCTAATAAAGCAAAAATTATTTATAGCTCACCCCTTTATTAGGCAGAAAAGTGTTTAGCTGCATGATAAATGCAAAAACAAAGTCTTCATAATTCTAAAACAAATTATAATCATCAGCGGCAGCAGCTGTTATAGTGATACCCCACACAAGGAGTTGCTAGTTACTCACATTTGCTATTTCAATTAGCTTGACAAGTTGAAGACGCAACATATATATTGCTGCTATAGCACATGTCATTATGTCACTGAATGAACTAATTTTGTCTTTAGATGTTAATTTTATATTCAGGCAGTGCATTACACAATTTCCGATTGATTCGACATTGTAAATACTCCTCTGACGTAATAAATCAGGGAGCGTAACAGGACCAATTCGGGAAATAGATGATAAATCATGAACATTTTGTTTTGATGGAAACTCCACTTAAATCAGGAGATCCGGAGAGCGACTGAAAAATTCGGAGAATCCGGATTTTATCCGGAGATTTGGCAGGCCTGTAATATATTGTACATATTACAATATTATAACTGTTACATACGTTTAGGTGACTTATAGGTCCATTGGGCCAGGTGACAATTATTGTCCTTTCGTAATACATGTACTGTGTGTATTGTACATATTATGCGCATGTCACTATAATAAATTATTTACTTACTTACTTAATTACTTATAACAAGGTAAATTCTGTATAATTTAATTCAAAATCGATGCCCTCGTTCCAGCTGTCATTTTCAAGTCAGATATCGATAACGTGTTCCATAATTCACACCGGAACATGGATTTCGGATGAACAACCGATTTATAAATGGGATATGACGTTAGCGTATTAAAGGCATAGTCTTCCGTGTATTCCAGCTGTAATTGGGGCAATAAACTAATTTGGAAAAACCGATACAATCAGCAGTAATTTACAATTTATGGGATATTATAAAGGTATGCCACAGTGAATATGATGTCCTTTCAGAGATAACAATATAACACAGCAATATAATGTATACTGAACAAAATAAATTTAGCACATCAAATGCATGTCATTTCCATAGACGAGATACAAAGCCAGGTATGTTGGAGGACAATGATAAGTAAAACTGCCAACTCTCGTTCTTCAGTTTATCTTCTTATACTTAAGCATGTTAAGGCAGAAACAATATCATGATATCACTACACACAGGACATATTTCACTTTAAGTTGAGACCAGTCGCAGACTCCTGATGTGGAAAAATGAAGAATTCTATACAGGTTCAGATTTCAACAAAACTACAACAACAACAGGAAGTCGCATAAAATAGGCAATAGTCGGACTTTTTAAATACCATATGTTGACATTTATAGCAAACATATGAATATTCTGAAAATACCAGTACAATATAAACATAATTATCTTTAATTTGAAACCATTTGCTTACTGTTGCTTTAAGAAATGACAAATTCTATAGCATTACCAATGAAAATGAAATTTCGAGTATTTTCTATCTGAAAGCATACGTTGCAAATATCTGGTTTATTACGTCTCTGATTAAACCAACAATGTAGAATGCTTACGAAATATTTGATTTGCTCTCATAGACTGCTTCATTGCACATGTCCCGTTTCACTCAAACACAAATACATGTACTATTATGTATATTTAAACGCTGTGGAGCAGTCTAAAGTAAACATGAAAGGCAACCGTTAAAATTATAACTTGAAAAGGGAGCAACTCTATTTTCGCTGTGTAGAAAACTGGCAGATGATTTTTCTTACCCAAAAAGACATAGTTCCCGCTGATGCTGAATCACTGAAATAAACGTTATAATTATTACACCGACAGCTCACTATTTACTCCCCGATATATTTTAACACATTAACATGCATTATACGATGTAGAAAACAATAAGAAGCACTTTATCAAAATCAGTAATCCATAGACCCATGTGATCATTGTAATCCATAGACCCATGTGATCATACAATATATACATAGGGCCTACTCATTTGTGACAGACGTAGCAAGATTCGGACACTCGATCATGTATTAACAAATATCAGATGCAAAAATAAACACAGTTATACTGCTTACTTTTTGTTAGTGTTAACACTACTTTTTCAAATATACGTGCACCATTTATTCATGATGATTTTACTACAGGCAGTCTTCGCTGTGAAGAGCGTGACCCATATAGAGACTATCTATAAAACCTAAGGCAAACGCTAAGTCGAATGGAGTCTATGAACTCTTCATCCAAGCTATCTATCCTATGCTTAGAGAACAAAAAATTAAATCAAAATCAACAATAAGACAGCATGCTTCAAATAGGTCACGCGATTTGGAAAGTAACACAAGCCGCAATATTTGAAAAGTGTATACACAAATAGAAATCGGTGGCATCAATAGAACTAATTTCCTGCATCTAATCAAAAGATAAAACATGTATAGGATAGAGGCTATGAAGAGAAATCTTCACCATTAAGAAACCGAAAGGGAGGGAGAGTAGCGACCGACCGCGGTTTCTAATGGTGAAGACGGACGGACACAGCAAAATCAATCCACTTCGTGGGTGGAGACATACTCATTCAAACGTAGGAATAATGGATCATATGTACATTGATTATGAATCTGAAGCATTATTCTGGTTGTATTCGTATTTGTGATGACACCCATAATGCTTCAATATCGGCTCCAGTCCCTTTAAGCCTTTTATTTCAAAAATCGAAAAATGCAGTGTGGTAGCCAACGGACCATAGCGATCAGTCCCATGATTTGGACATCGACGACCTTAAAAAATCTCGCATTAAAGGGACACATGGCAATCTTGAAAATCTTATCAAACATTAATAAAATTAGCATCTCTATGTATTAATCCAGTATCATTTTGACCTCAGAACTGCTTGCATAACTATAATTAAAAAAATAATGTGAAAAATCTTTATTATTCTACCATATGTTTAAATATATTATTGGTCCAATATTATCATCAGTTAGTTATAAGCAAACATAATTCAAGTCAAACTATTCAAATAATTAATATTAATGATAACACAAATGCAAGTTATGTAGAAACACACACTATTATATTTCCCTTTTATAATGTCACTTTCTATGTTTTTCATTGAGTTTCTATGTTGAACATAACAAGAAAAGTATAACGCATGCGTTATATCCACATATTGTAGTCGTCGATATGGAGATGACAGGAAGGTAAAGTGAAGAATTAAAAGATACTGTATGAATACAGATAAGTTTGTATTTGGTCTTAGGTATACAAAGTTATACATGTCAAAGGGAACATATTCAAGTATTTTCAATTAAACGATTTACACTTGAGCTATTACAAATGGAATTTCAGTGACCATGCTACAATATAATATAAATGTCATATTTACTTAAATTTTACAAGTGATTATCATATGGGCCCTATTTATGTTCATGTTTTCGTTGTATTCAGGCTCAAAACCGCTTCGGAGTTGCCGTTAAGGCAATCATCTTTGCATATTAAATGAATTACAAGTAATCTTATAGAAATATTTTAATTTCTTTACTTTATTATAATACTCACATATAAATGGGTGCCGAAACGTCTAGGGAAAAAATTAAAATAGATGCCGAAATGGTTTGAGGCCGAAACGTCTAGGTGCCGATTCGTCTAGGTGTCAAAATGGTTTGGTACCGAAACGTCCTGAATCGATCTTGATCACACAGACGCAAAAACTTGAGAATTGTATGCATTTATTAATAAGCATTTTTCATGAAAATTGTAACAGATAACTGTTGTAAAGCTAAACATTAATGCTATTCATGTTATCTCCCCTGTATACAGGGCAATATAATACCTCGCTTTATCTCCCTTGCTAGAAATGACTATGGAAATATACTTTCTGATTTTTATATAAGTGAACTACATGTAACATAGATGTGTAATAGAGAAGGACATTTGATATTACTGAGGAATACGTTTAACATGGCTCATTGACTAGTTTCAAATTAGTTAAATTTCTTTATAACATATTGTTGTAATTGCTCAACTACTCACAGATGATTGGAATTAAAACAAAAGACCAGTAAAAAATAATGATCATACAAAAACCTGATGACAGATCATGTCGGCCATGTAAGAGTCAGTAGTGATTTTAAATCTTACATTGAATATTATAATAGTTATTAGGCAGAAACAGCTAAACAATGTCATGTTAAGATATAAAGGGTTGTTATGTCCCACATCCAATCATTACTTGTAATCGTGCTAGCTACATGCTAGAATTCTAATGATAAATATACTTTCATATATTACATGGTTTCATATAATATTTCCAGATTGTACATTTAGAAAAAAATAACAACATTAACACGATAATATATTCACTAGATGCATGTATATATGTAGAACCAACAATAACTTTGTTAGGAATAGAAAAAAAAAGTTACAAAAAAAAGTTATGTAGAGAAACAAACACGACGTCCTGAGTTTAAAGAAAAAAGATTGCCGAGTGAATTATTTTCCGTATCACGACAAAAATGTTAATTAAACTATATAATATATATTCTGTGATGAATTTCTTTCCAATCGTCTTTTGACACAAGTATTCCTTCTTCTGTCACTCCTTTGGCGACAGCGCGGAGTAATATTATGACGTCAATTCGTGACGTAATATCGTGACGTCTATCGTTTAGTTCATAACATTTGGCTACTGTGCTATCTTGCGCACCAGGCGAGATAGCACAGTAGAAGAAGGGATATGTTATAGATTTTCTTAAACTGGGAAATTTCTATAATTCATCACAGAATATATAATATATAAATTTATAAATATGTGTATCTGAGATAGACAATTTATCTCGCACAAAGTTAGTAATGTATGACAAAGTTAAAGGTCACAGTCAATGGTCAAAGATCAAATATGAGATTTTTGGTGTCTTGTTGTCTTCTTGGTTTATTTTAAAACTTAAAAACATATAATGATAGTTTATTCAACAAATACAGTAGACCATTTGGTCCATGAGTATACTGATACACATACAATTTTCAATTGCAGAGGTCGATGGCAGTAACAAACATTACATAGTATCAAATTATGTACAATATACTAACATTCTAAATCAGTTTTAATTATGCCATTTCTAACAGTATACGTTTTACTATAAACAATTGTTTAAAAGAGAAACATACTTCAAATCCACGTGTCACATACAGTAATATTGTTGTTAGAGTACCTCTTGGGAGAGTACTAGTATTTATTGATTGTAATATATGTCATTTCGAATTTTAAAACCATCAAATACATAAGTAGCCAAATTCTGTACAGTAGTAAGCTTTTCTGATGTCAACAGTTCTATAAACTTGGGAATATTTGGTCTTTGCCAATAGTATCGATTGATAAGTTGTGTTCTTAGTTCTTTACATAAAGTACATTCCAATAAAAAATGGTATTCGTCTTCTAGAACGTCACATATACAACATTTGCGCTCATTAATAGGAATACGGTGTGGCTTATGCCAACCACCCGCTTCTATTTGTAACCTTTGGGAGGACATTCTTAATCTAGACAGTGCTACTCTAAATTTTCTTATTTGAACATTTTCTAAATATGATTTATACGAGAATACACAAAAAAGTGAATACGTTTTAGCTCTCAAAGAATCCTGTATACGATAATTCCAGTTTTGGATAAAAGTGTCTGATAATCTTTGTTTAAAATTTGATATGAACATACTCATATTTCCAACACCCTGTAATAATCACACATAATTAAAACCCATGCTCTCTAACAAGTATTTTACTGTTGATGCCCAGTTTTTCTTATTAGGCCTCATCTCAATGTCACAAAGCATCATATTATAAACAGCTTTTATATATTTATTGCTTTCACAATTTAAAACTTTTAACCAGTACTTAATTACAGCTATAAATCTATGCTGTTTTAAAGGTGTCCTGCCTAGCTCACCATACACAAAATCATTTTGAGTGGATTTTTTAACCCCAAGTATACTTTTAAAATAACTAAGATGTACTCGTTCTATTACGTTTGCATTTAAGAACCCCCAAATTTCGCATCCGTAATGTAATATTGGTTTTATTAGTGTATCAAATAGGTCAAACACCTGCTTAACAGATAATTCCGTAAAATTTTGTAAATATTTATTTAGTTTAAAAATAGCTTTGCCTGCCTGCCCAGCTAACGTATCAAATGTGGTAGAAAATGACCCACCTGTAGTAAAAACAATACACAAATATGTAAAATGTTTTACAATGTAGAAGGTTTAATAGTTGATCATGTTAGATTCCATCTCAGGAATATTTCGATCCCGATTGTAGCCATACTGTATGGAGGTAGCACTTAAACGTTATTCAAGATGGCATCCAAGATGGACACTGAAATGTGATATAATTGCTGTCTGCATAACATTTGTATCAATGAAGATGTTATTATACAAAATATACAGGTATGTGTATCTTAGGCACACATTGTTTTCAATGCACTATTTAGTACATAAAGCAAAGTTCAAGGTCAATGTCAAAGATGAAAGTTCAAAATATCGTAGACTTTTCGCATATTTTTTATACATTTAAATATATCATATAAAACGTTACATAAACATAAACCGGAATCTATCCGGCATTTACATACAAAATTTCAGTCACATAACTCTTTTCTGGTAAAAATGACAGAGGTTTGAAATGAGTCAGTATCGGCAACCCGGGGCACGCCGACCGAAATGGAGTGACGTCGTTGACGTCGTTACGCACTAAACGTTTCGGCACGCAAAACGCGCTCTCATTTCTTCTCAAAATATTCACATAATTACCTTAGACATCTTCAAATCGTCTATTAATATGCGATGTACAGTGCCGTATCCCAGGTCAAACATCTCGCAAAGCCGTCTGACCGTCAACCGTCTATCGTCGTCAAGCGCGTCGCGGATTGACGTCACCATCGTCACGCCATATTTTCGTTTTCTTCCTCGCCCTTCTTGTTCTTCAATGCTTTCTAGGCCTTCCGAAAATCTCTTATGCCACTTGAAAACAAGCGCTCTACTCACAGAATCTTTTCTCGGCGTCTGTTTGATCAAAGCATACGTCTGCGTAGGCGGGTTTCCCAGATCCTTACAGAACTTAATTATTGTCCGAATTTCGAGTCGGTGGGACGACGACATTTTGTCTTAATTTACGTTGGTGTTACCGCGATTTGAATGTTGTTTATTTCAATATCCAACGTCCAAATGACGTCAAATTTGGATATGACGTCGCTCTATATCTGTGGTACGACGTCGCAAAATTGGGCGCGTTTACGCAAAATATCTTGTAATTTATTAATAGTTTATTAACATGTCGTATAACGTAAAAACCGCGTGCCCCGGGTGACCGTCACCTTGGTTACTTTAGCGAATGGTTTAGGCACAAAATAAAGTATATGCCTAATTTTGCATATTGATCGTATTATTTAATAATTCCGATTTATTTACATATATATTTCATTATAATGACTACATCTATGCGCAAGCAGTATCAAAAGTCTACGTTATTTTGGATCCTCCCTCGTATAATTGCTATGTGCATAAAATGTGTAGCAATGAAGATGTTATTATAAAAATATACAGGTATGTGTATCTTTTTCAAGTTCAAGATCAATGTCAAAGATGAAAGTTCAAATTTGAGCTTTTCTGTCGTCTTCTTTGTTATATTAAAACAAACAAACATAATTGTACATATATATACATCTAGAATAGACTTTGAATACAACATACCTGTCCTATACTAAAGTTCAAGTTCACACTAAAGGCCAAATGCCATATAAAACAGGTGTGTATGTTGTACTGGGTCTGTCTGCCAAGATATTATATAAAGCTTGACGAATATATGTAATATCATAACATGCATTTCGTACTAAAAGGCCATGGCCTAGACACAATCTGCTGTCAAAATCAGGGGTCATATACATGGTATTTTAGACTATTAAAAACGTATCCCTCCCTCCACCCACCCACCCATCCATCCATCCATCCATCAATCTATCGATCTGTCTGTCTGTCTGTGTGTCTGTGTGTCTGTCTATCTGCATGTCTATCTGTCTGTCTGTCTGTTTGTCTGTATTCGTGTCTGTCTATCTATCTATAAGCACGACTCTTACTGTTATATATAGCGTTACAATGTGCGAAATTAATATCAAAGTCAAAGGAACATTTGTAGATGAAGATGTGTACTGTCCGCAATGCACGTTTCCAGACTAACGCTTACAAATTACCCCTTTTGATCTAAGGTTGTTTGGTGTAGGTGGTAGAGTTTCATTTATTTTGATTCCTTTGACAAAACAGCCAGTATCTTCTATCGTCTGCAGGATCCCTAACATTTTGGAGACATATAAATACACTTTTCAATGGACATTGCATTTCCAAATATAATACCTCATCTTTTCCTAGTGCGATCAAGTGCTTCTTTCTGTTTCAGACTTACACGTCTTTAACATATTTAATTGGAGCATATGTCATGCCTTTTGTAGATGTGCACTAATACGATCACATCTTGTCATTGCCTGGAAGTGCATGCAATGCAATGGGGTTTTACGTCAATATATCTTATGAGGAAGTTATATTGGGACAGCAATCTCAGAGGGAGGTGAGATGAAGGATAAAGCATACCACTTTATATACCCGCCAGGGAGCAAACCCAGGCAGGGTTGAGGTCTGTAGCTTTAGATCTCAAGGCCAATAGGAGGTGAGATGAAGGATAAAGCATGCATCCGCCAGGGAGCAAACCCAGGCAGGGCTGAAGCCTGTAGCTTTAGAGCTCAGGGCCAATATCCACTGAACTGCCTCGGCCGAACAAACTTTTTTCTGCGACAGTGTGTATTGGTAGATGTTGCAGTTTGTGTTTTTTCCTGTTCGGAACCATAGTTCATCACAAGAAAGAGATTTAAATTCGTATTCATCTATTAGTGCAGCAACATCGACATGCGGTGAACGTATAACTACTCTAGCATTGTCCTGGGAGGCATGTTGATCATCGAAATCATGAATCTTCGGTTGTTGTCGGGCTTGAAAAATGCATACAACTACTATACTATGTCATTTCTGAATCCACCAGCAATACTGACAACTTCACAATGACGCAATATATCAGGTGCAACATGGCAACATTGTTATCAGCTGCAATTATTTCTTCCAAGGCATATGCCGAACATTGTTTTCTTCCTTCTCCCGCTGTAATGGACGCCACTATGCTTTCCTCTTTGATTGTACGATGACCGGACAGGCTGTGGACCCTGTGATGACGTCTACCTAAAGCCCAAAAGGACGGTGACGTTTGATGTTTGTCTGCAGTCTTGTCTTGTCGTGCCCTCAATGGTTTGTTCTCTTCTTGCTCTGGCTTCTGCTAAGTCTTTGAGTACCTTCTTTGTGGCTTTCTAGGCTATTGTTTGTTTGTATTTATATATACACGAGCATATTATTTGTGTTTTACTTATATTGCCTATTAATGCTGCCTTGTTGGTTAGAGAATAGTTCATGGCGTGGATTTCTTTATTTACATTGTCCCGTTTTATTTGGTTGACAGTAGGGTAAGTGTGAGGTTGGTGCACCTTATATAAATACAAAAACAATAGTCTAGAAAGCCACAAAGAAGGTACTCAGTGACTTGGCAGAAGTCAGCGCAACAAGATAATAAACCATTGAGGGCACAACAAGACAGAATTGCAGACAAACATAAAACGTCAACGTCCTTTTGGGCTTTAGGTAGACGTCATCATAGGGTCCACAGCCTGTCCGATCATCGCAATATTAAAGAGGAAATCATAGTGGCGAACAGTAAATGGGTCCACCACCAAGCATGCAGTGCGTTGCAAAATGATAGGGTCATAACCTCTTTTGATAAACCTTTTAACAAGTTTAACAAAGATAGTATGAAAGTGATCATGACTAAGGATCTTACGAACTTTGTAAATCACATCACCATAGAAGTCAGGTTGTGATAGTCCCTGTCGCAGAAGAGTCCTTAAATTACTTTTATATTTGGAAAGAAGAACAGGGTTATGAAAATAAAATGTTGCAAAGGTTTTACGAAGTTTATGTTAACGGTAGCCCTGATGGAGTAGCTTATTAGTTATACAAAGATGATTACGAATATTAAAGTCCTCAACTCGAGTACAATCTCTAGAAACACGAATAAGTTGAAACACATAGACCCCATAAGAAGTTGCTCGGGGAATATCCCCATCTAAATGGGGATAATTAACAATATCAAAATTAAAGTAATAGAACCGAAGTATAGCTCCCCTCTCTCTGGGGCGGGTATTAATAACATATAATGTGTTGGTAATCCGTTTAACAACATCCAGTTCATTCAATTATGTTTCTTTTAAATTGAATCTTCCATAACTTCACTTACATTTCTTCATCTTTCATCAGTTTTTTCGCACAATATGACCTATTTATGTGTCGACGTGCCGTAAAACTCCATTCATTCATTCATTCATTCATTTATTCATTCATTTATTCTTTAATAAATTCACACACAAAATTAAAGGTAAAGTATACTTTTTGTCAACAACACAAATTAAGTAAATACTAATATTGAGATCAATGAGGGACAGTTTAAGGCAGTACATAGACACCTCTGTGATAGTCCTTGTAATTGTCGCAACTACCCCCGTCATTGGCAATACACTTTTATCTCTTTCAGGTAACTGTCATTCAGTTTGCACTATTTTAGCATGCATGAAAATAGGTTATGACTATAATAAAATGCAAAGAATATGTTAAGGAGGTGCTATTGTAACAACTGTACCAATTCTAACAAATATTTGCCGTGGTTATGTAGTCTATGTATTACCCTTAAGCTTCTTCTTCTAAGATTTTCGTGCAAATGCATGTAATAGTTTTCCATTCCGCATGCATACTCCTTTATTGTGATTTGTGTGGGTGGGTTAATTAAAAATGGTGTTAAACATCGTTAAAATAGACATACATTGCAATTAAAGGCATTAAAACAGACATCTAATAGGATTTTATGTTTGCATGTGTTAACTATTGCTTCGTGTCTTTATGTGTAATACATATTCAAAATGCCTTAAAGCTGTACAGTCCCTATTTTAACTGGTAATAACTCATGGATATGAATGAGTCACGTGTGAAGTTGTTTCAAATCGACGAAAACCCAAAAAGTCGGTATATAAGGAAAAATCGATACGTAAAATTTCACATTTTTATTTAGCCTCCGTACAGGTAACATCGATAAATATACGGCTCCAGAATATATGTGATAAAAAAATAGTTGCCCGGAACGGGATTTGAACCACAGTCTTGCACTTGTAAGATTTGAAAGATGTACGCTGAACCTCTAGACCACTGCTATTTATTGGTATTTTGTAGCATTTTTAACACTAAATAGGCATTACGTAACAACACGAGCGCGCATAAAACTAATAACAAGTCGATATATGGTTGAATTGAGACGAAGTATTAGTTTCATATGGATAAGATACAGTATTACACTAGGCAATGTTAATTTACACGTGCGATAATATGGACTGCATATTTATTGAACCATCTTTAGTTGCGTTCAAATATGTTAAGTTATTTTGCCTCATAATATATGGTAGTTAGTATACAATTTTCTCTAGTAGCGTTGTAGTTCAGTGGATAGAGCACAGGACTTGAAATCAGAAGGTCGTGTGTTCGAGCCCCGAAAGAAGCTAACTTTTTTTTTTCGGTAAAAATTACTGTTACCTGTGTATAGGTACGATGTGCACTGGTCGATATATATACAGTAAATGATTTCATGTGCTATAATTGCTCGCTTAAATACCCGATTTCGACATGAGCTGGTGAACATGAAGTTACAAGGCGGTAGCCCTATTGTCAACCCTTTTGTGTTAGGGATGTCGTTTGCATTTATTATTGCTTTTGCCTTCTTGTTTGTCTGTTTGCGTGTTTGTTTTATGTGTTTTGTGGCTGACTGTCCTCCTTGAATGCTACTTTCCCTCTCCGATCTTTTTATATTTCTTTTTACAAATAAAGACACGACTACAAAGAAGAAATCGATTGATATAGGGCGTCTGTAGCTTTAATCAAATAAGTATTGAATAACGCATACACCTAAAAATGCACTTATAAAACGCGGAAACACTCACAACATTTGGCGCAAAATTATTCTAAATTAATATAAAAACTGAGATCAAGTTACAAAAGTTATTATTTTGACGCTGCTCCGTGACGCCGTAGATGAATCACTGAAAATCAGTTTTACATCATATATTAATAAATAATTACTATTTTTCAAAAATCAATACACTACTTACATTTAAAGCTATGTGTAGGTGAAATTTGATAGAACTACGTCAACATTTAATTGATTAATACAACTTTTCCACGTATTATTTGAACATCACTTGTACAAACATTGCTCTTTCCAAAAAATAATGATAGAACTTGCCACCTGAGTTGGTACCTGAACTATTAAACAAAATGTGTATGACGATCTATCGATCTATCGATATACCTTTAGTGATATACACTATTTACTTTTACAATGTCAACACCTTGTATGGACTTATTGCGTGACACTATAGAAAAGGGATTCAATTCACAGGTCGAATTTGAAAAATAACCCTTGTGTATATGTCTAGTAATAATAACGGCAATGTTGTTATTTCGGTGAATGTCTGCTTTAAACCACTACTATTGATAGTTCTTAATATTTTATTTCATTCAACACATATGAATACATCAATAATATATAGATACGTGATTTTATGGGATGGCGAGTTGTTCATCGTCCGTCCGTCTTCCGTCGACAAATAAACGTGATTTTATAGGATGGAGAGTTGTTCGTCGTCCGTCCGTCGTTCGTCCGTTAACTTTTCATTTTTCATCCGATCTTTTTCAAACTTTACAGATTGTTGATATTAATGACAATTCGAAAACCAGCCAGATCGGACAAGAAAGAGATATGGTCCTTGATTTCTTTAAATATGCAATAAGCTATATTGGAAACTTGGGTCAAACTCATGGTTTCAGCTCAATAACTTTTATTAGGAATGAGTTATTGCGACGAAACTTGCATGGTAGGTAGCTTATTTAGAAAAAAAGGTTGGAGTTGCATTTGGGGGTCACTGGGTCAAGGTCAAGTTCGCTGTTACTAAAAATAGAAAATGGTTTCTGCTCAATAACTTTTGTTTGGAGTGAGGTATTGTGACGAAACTTGCTGGGTAGGTAGCTTCTATGAAAAGGAAGGTTGGCATTGCGTTTGGGGCCACTGGGGTCAAGGTCTAGGTCACTGTTACTAAAATAGTAAAATGGTTTGGGCTCAATAACTTTTGTTAATAATGAGGTACGGCGGCGAAACTTGCTGGGTTGGTAGCTTATATGGAAATAAGGTTTGGGATTGCATATGGGGCTACTGGGATCAAGGTCAAAGCCACTGTTACTAAAAATAGAAATAAAATGGTTTCTGCTCATTAACTTTTGTTATGAGTAAGGAATCGAAATTTTTGTTGAAGCCATTTACGAATCTCAATTTAGCGATCAAAATGTTGTCCTTGTGTATGTGTGTCAGTTCGTCCGTTCGTTCGTCCGTTAGTCTCTTCGTCCGATTTTCAATTCTTATTATCTTCTTCGTTACATGCAGGATTTTCGCCAAACTCCACCAAAATGTTCATTATATGGATTCAACATTACGGGCACGATTTCGGGTCGCTGTGACCTACTTTCGACAAAATATAGATCACGTCCCGTCTTCGCTACTACATGCTTATCTTGGTTCTTTCTCGCAGGATTTTCACCGAACTTCACCAGGATGTTGCCTTTAACATCACATTCAAAAGTTTGTGTCGCTATGACATACTTTCGACAAAATTCAGGTCATGTACAGTCTCCGCAACGACATGCATATCTTGCTTCTTTCTCGCATGATTTTCACAAAACTTCACAAGATTGTTCCTGATATGCATCAAACATCATGTGCAGAATTTCTGGTCGTTGTGACCTACTTTTCACAAAATAAAGGTGACGTACTGTCTCGGCTACGACATTCTTATCTTGCTTCTTTCTTCCAGGATTTTCACCAAACTTCACCAGAATGTTCCTTATGTGCGTCTAACGTCATATGCAACATTTCAGGTCGCTGTGACCTACTTTAACGAAATATAGTTCACGTCTGATCTTTGCTACGACAAGCGTATTTTGCTTTTTTCTCGCCGGATTTTCACCAAACTTCACCAGAATATTCCTTTATACATCTTACATTATGTGCAAAATGTCGGGTGGCTGTGACTTACTTTCGACAAAATATATGTCACGTCCGATCTCCGCTACGACATGCACCCCCACTGTTAATGACATTAATTTAATATCATTTGGGATTAAAATTGGTGTTACTCAAATAAAAATTCTGGACCTTAATAATAGGGCTCGACACGTAGGTCGTGGCCTTCTAGTTTAAAAGAAGTATACTGAAGTGAATTTTATGACGACAACCCTAGATATAAAAGCCATTTTAGCAAGTAGAGCATCCACAGGCCCTCGTAGACCTCTTGTTTTGTTTTATTAAGCTATTTTTACACAACCTGCACAAATCATTGCCTACATTGAATACTAAGGTGGAACAAAGTGGAGGCTATTAAACTTTGACTTTAGATAAGAATCATCCTAAGATGTTTAATAAAACGGGAAGCTGGGTCATAACAATTATTTTTGAATAGATTTTCGATGCTAGAGTCCACTATGTAACTCTCAACTAAATCTGTTTATTTCATCTACAACACAGATTACATAACAACATCTTAAATTATGACATAGTGTAAACAATATTTAATAATTTCAAACATACACAATACACACAGAATAACGTAGCAGAAATACAAGGGCCCTGTTTTATTAAACATCTACGATAAGTCTCAAATTTTAAAATCGTTCACTTGTTTTCACTTAAGCATTCAATGTAGACAATTATGTGTGGACGTAGTGCAGAAATATCACATGCATAAGAAAATGAAATGAAATAACGTTTATTTGTAAAGTGTAATTTATAGTGAAGCATTTAAGAAATTGATTTACGACGTAAGTTTTTTTCATAAAACGGGGCCAAGAATAATATATCTTGGCAATGATTCCTCATTTCCTAAAGGGATTACAGCTGGCTTTTCATGGGGCATGAGCTTCGACTAATGATTGACAAATAATCGTATTTTCTATTCTAAAGGACAAACATATAACTGATGAGAGTTGTGTAATGTCACATAATAAAACAATGTAATATGTATTTTACTGAAAGCCCTATGGGACCCCCTAAGTTATTTATTTGTTTACTATATTTTCTATATGCTTTTTCTTCGGCGCATTTTTCTATTGGCGAAGTGATTTTTTCACATCTTCGATTAACTTCGGTACTAAAAAATCTTCGGCTTACACACAAGAATGTACGCCGAAGATTTTCAAGTACCGAAGTTAATCGAAGATGTGAAAAAAATGTGAAAAAAATAACTTTTTTCACATCTTCGATTAACTTTGAAGAGTTATTTTTTTCACATCTTCGATTAACTTCGAAGATGTGAAAAAAATAACTTAAATAACTTTTTTCACATCTTCGATTAAAATAACTTTTTTCACATCTTCGAATAACTTCGGTACTAGAAAAGAATGTACGCCGAAGATTTTTAAGTACCGAAGTTAATCGAAGATGTGAAAAAATAACTTCGGCGATAGAAAAATGCGCCGAAGATAGAACCGAAGTTAATCGAAGATGCACGTACGCCGTAGGGACCCCTGAAGTTATTCATTTGTTATGCACCAATATAGGTCAAG
This sequence comes from Cyrtodaria siliqua, assembly GCA_037043455.1. Lineage (NCBI taxonomy): Eukaryota > Metazoa > Mollusca > Bivalvia > Adapedonta > Hiatellidae > Cyrtodaria > Cyrtodaria siliqua. The sequence continues at coordinate 65,304 of JAWPHD010012816.1, forward strand.
GTCACAGTTGGAGGTCAAAGGTCAAACAATCGTTAAAAGCATGTATCAGCCATTACTTGGAAACTACTGAAGAGAGTCGTCAAATTTCACACAAATGTACATCACAACGAGAAAGTGTTTCGAGTGCAAGAATAATGTCAGTGACTTTAAGGTCAAGGTCACAGTTGGAGTTCAAAGGTCATTTTTTCGATGTAAGCCATTAGTCCAAAACTACTGAAGGTAATTGCATCAAACTTCACACAAATGTTGATCGCAATGAGAACGTGTGTCTTGTGCAAGAATCATGTCAGTGCCTCAAAGGTCAAGGTCAAAGTTAGGCAGATGGTTTGAAGTGGGGGCATCCGTGTCCCATGGACACATTTCTTGTTTACTATATTTTCTATATGAACATTTGTTTGAAGTTTGACGCAACTCCCTTCAGGAGTTTCCAAGTAATGGCGGAGACCTGAATCTTTTCATGATTATTTGACCTTTGACCTCCAAGTGTGACCTTGACCTTTGAGGTATGGTCATGCTTTTTATGCGCGACACACCTTCTCATAGTGATGAACATTTGTGTGAAATTTGACGAAATTCCCTTCAGTAGTTTCTGAGGAATGGCTGTGACGCCGAACATTTTCTAGTACCGAAGTACATTGAAGATGTGAAAAAATAACTTCGGCGATAGGAAAATGCGCCGAAAAAAAATCATATAGAAAATATAGTAAAACAATTAATAACTTAAGGGGTCCCCGACGGCTTTCCGTAGTATTTATATATATGACGAGAAACATTTGTTTATAAAGAAAGAATATATACTGATCTCTTAAAACGATTTCTTATTTATAAGGAACGTCCTTCTCAGTGCAGAGTAATATGTGCTTTGTTAGTTTACCTACCGAGGTTTAAAGAAACTAACCCGCCAAGTAACGGCAAAAATTACAAAAAAAGGCAGATTAAAAGTATAGAATTTTTAGTACATACATATTATTATAGATTTCAAAATAATACCGTTTCATTACACGTTGTGAAACCTGTACACAGTTGTATGCCGCGTTTTTTTGCCGTAAAACACCCTTACAAATGCCTTTCTTTAACAAATTTACACAACAAATGAAACACCCGGTTTTATGTTTTAATATGTTGGTTTCATACAAAAGCTGTATTATCAACTGAAACAAAATTGAATACCACCTTTGCATCATGCAGTTGTACGTCTAACAGTTATTTACAGTTACATATACACATTCTCTCCACCCTCAAATACAGTAGGTTGGAAATAGGTCCTTAAACTTTCTACAATGCACGAAATTGTTACAAACCAAAGTCAAACAATTTCTTCACAAAATACATATCTCCTGGCCAGGCAGAATATTTCGTCTTATCCAGTGCAATTGTCCCAAAGGGGTCCCGGAAAGGTAGGAACAATCTTTCTTTCATGATATCAAAACTCCATTTGAACAAGCCGTACATCCACATCATTGATGAACTCTTTTCTACCTTTCAACACTGCCAATTCGTGTGTCTCAACGTCCATTTTAATAACAATTTGTTTTCCTTGAAACAAACTTGTTAAATCGTCTAACCTAATTGTTCTAGCCGCATCGTTGTCTTTTACTGTTACAGTATTGTCAAAAGATGTTATAGCAGTCCCGCCGACATTTCCTATTTCTTTCTAGAAAGACACAACGGAATAACAGTCGGAAACAGCGTTCCATATCAAAGTTACGTTCTCGCGAATCTTTCCGAGATTTAAAGATTTTGAAACCATACGAATGTTTTGGGTCAACGGATCAACACATACTACACGTTTTCCCAGTTTTGCAGCAGTTAGTGTATATGTTCCGATTTTACAGCCAAGGTCTTTGAAACTCCACTTTTGGATTTGTTGTTAAAATCGTCATCAAACCTCTCACCATGCCACCCTCAAATTGACCAGTCTTAATGATAGAACCAGAGACCCATTTGTCCGTCTTAGATTCATAAACACAAATTGGTGTAGCCTGCATTATGTTCAATGGAACGCACGCACCCTTGACTGCGTCATCATTTACATCTTTACTAATGAGCCATATTGCGTAAGTTCATGAGAAGGAACAATACCAGAAACACATGGGAAGGTCTTATAATCATCCAAAGCCCACTTCATTACTTTATTTACATGTGTCTGATCAACACTGCCATTCGTTACTTTATTAACATGTGTCTGATCATCACTGCCATTTGTTACTTCATTTACATGTGTCTGATCAACACTGCCATTTGATACTTCATTTACATGTGTCTGATCAACGCTGCCATTCGTTACTTTATTAACTTGTTTGTGTCTGATCAACACTGCCATTCGTTACTTCATTGGCATGTGTCTGATCAACGCTGCCATTCGGTACAAGTCTTTCAGCATTTATTTGACCACCGATTTCAACGTCCGATTTGTTTAGTTTTGCTATGGCTACTCTGCGTTTTATAATTCCCGTCGTGTCACCAGTTTGTATCTTTTGAGAATGAATCGAGGATTTACCATCACTTATACTTTGATTTTGAATTTTATTTGGTTTAAATGTTGACACAGTATAGTTTAAAACTGTGTAAAATCCGACAACGCAACACAGAATAACGAAAACACACGTAAACGATATCCTTCTCGAGAACATGATTAAATGCAGTGGTAGTCTGTCGTCAATACTGTGTATCGCTTATTAATAAGGACACATTTGAAAACGCTACTTGGTCATTTTAAAGGATGGGCAGCTTGAATATTTACAGCCTGCTCGCTTCATGCCTGATCAACTGAGGTATATAAATTGAGGCCCGCTCTTAGTATTTTTATTTGTATAGCATTGCTATATTGAGGGTAAAAATAGCTTAACAACACTTTGTAATTTTCTTTAATGAAGAAATATATGTTCATAATTTAGCTTTTGATTACAAAACTTATCTGGTATTTCTAAATTGTTTTTAGACCAAAAATCAGAGCACCACACAATAAATATACAACATTCTTTAATGTACTGGTCACAAATGCTTTATTGGGTGGGCCTCATAATCTGAAGAAAAACCGAATATCACACTTTGCTCATGAAATTGTATGGCTAACAGAGATTTACCGTTACCTATAGAAATTCTCTCCAAACCCCCAATACAATAGGCTCGAAATATGTCCTTAACATAATCAATTATGCTTCCTGTCCACAAAACATCCTATGTATCTGGGTTGAAACTTGATAGTTTATATAGGTTAACAATGCTGATTGTTTAGATGTAATAAACGTAGATCATATTTTCTAATATAATATGTTAAATACGGTTATTTACCCCCACCACACGAGGTTTTCGAGGGAAACTCAGTTCGTCAGTTCGTCAAACCGTCACACATGTCGTTAACTCGTCAATCAAAGGACTGAAAGTCCTGAAAATCAGCGCAGGGAGAATTTGAATGATTTTCAGTTATTGTAATTTGTTAAGAAAGAAACTAATATTTGTTCGACACTACTTGTTTCTCTTGGTATAATGAAAAATATAGACCTCAGTCTATTCTGGAATCAGTATGATACACTCTCCTGAATAGATAACAAGAGACCCAAGAGGGCCTGTATCGCTCTACTTACTGTACACATTTGACCCTTGGGTCACCATTTGAACACACTTGGGAGAGGACAATAAGCTTATGGTAAATGCAAAATATTTAAACATCTTGTAGTTTTAGAGAAGACGACTTTTTAGCTCACCTGAGCCGAAGGCTCAAAGGTGAGCTATTGGGATCACTCTTCGTCCGTCGTCCGTCGTCCGTCGTCCGTCGTTAACTTTTGCTTCAAATAACTTCTCCTCAGAAAGCGCTTGACCAATTTTGACCAAACTTCAGGTGGATGATCCTTGGGTGAATGCTTTTTAGATTTATTAAAATTAGGTCAGCGCGACATCCAAGATGGCCGCCATTACCATATATAGTTGAAACCTTAAAAAATCTTCTTCTCAAGAACCGCTAGACAGATTTCGACAGTTTTCCTTTTAAAATGATTGCCGACGTCTAGATTATCAAGTTTGTTCTAATAAAGTCCCCGGGGTCAAAAATGGCCATGCCCCAGGGGTCCAAAGTTTGTATATTGAGATTTTGCATGTTTTTCATATAGACATATAGGAAAAAACTTTAAAAAATCTTCTTCTCTGAAACCACAAGGCACAGAGATCTCATATATTACATGTAGCATCAGCTTATGATCCTCTACTAAGTTTGTTCAAATGGTGTCCCTGGGGTCAAATTTGTCCCCGCCCCGGGGGTCACAGTTTTACATAGACTTATATAGGATTTTATTTTTAAAAATCTTCTTCTCGGAAACTGCAAGAGCCAGAGGTTTGATATTTTGCATTTACTATAAGCTTATGGTCCTTTACCAAGTTTGTTCAAATGGTGACCCAGGGGATTACATTTGGCGCCGCCCCGGGGGTCACAGTTTTACATTGGCTTGTATAGGGAAAAACTGAAAAAAAATCTTCTTCTCTGGAACCAAATGGCACGGAGCTCTCATGTATTACATGTAGCATCAGCTTATGGTCCTCTACTTAGTTTGTTCAAATGGTGACCCTGGGGTCAAATTTGTCCCCGCCCCGGGGGCCACAGTTTTACATAGACTTGTATAGGAATTCTTTTTTAAAAATCTTCTTCTCGGAAACTGCAAGAGCCAGAGGTTTGATATTTTGCATTTACTATAAGCTTATGGTCCTTTACAAAGCTTGTTCAAATGGTGACCCTGGGGTCATATTTGGCCCCGCCCCAAGGGTCACATGTTTTACATAGACATGTATAGGGAAAAACTTAAAAAATCTTCTTCTCTGAAACTGAAAGAGTCTGAGGTTTAATATTTTGCATTTGCTATAAGCTTATGGTCCTCTACCAAGTTTGTTCAAATGGTGACCCAGGGGTCACATTTGGCCCCGCCTCGGGAGTCATAGTTTTACATAGGCTTGCATAGGGAAAAACTGAAAAAAATCTTCTTCTCTGGAACCACATGGCACTCAGTTCTCATGTATTACATGTAGTATCAGCTTATGGTTCTCTACTTAGTTTGTTCAAATGGTGACCCTGGGGTCAAATTTGTCCCCGCCCCGGGAGTCACAGTTTTACATAGATATGTATAGGGAAAAGCTTAAAAAAACTTCTTCTCTGAAACTGCAAGAGCCAGAGGTTAAATATTTTGCATTTGCTATAAGCTTATAATCCTCTACGAAGTTTGTTAAAATGGTGACCCTGGTGTCAAACTTGGCCGCGCCCCGGGGGTCACAGTTTTATATAAACTTAAATATATAGGAAAAAACTATCTTCTCTGAAACTGCAAGAGCCAGAGGTTTAATATTTTGCATTTACTATTAGATTATGGTCCTCTACCAAGTTTGTTCAAATGATGACCCAGGGGTAAAATTTGACCCCACTCCGTGGGTCACAGTTTTACATAGACTTATATAGGAAACACATTAAAGTCTTCTTCTCTGGAACTACAAGAGTCAGAGGTTTAATATTTTGCATTTACTATACTCTTATGGTCCTTTACCAAGTTTGTTCAAATGGTGACCCTGGGTTCACATTTGGCCCCACCCCAGTGGTCACGTTTTACATAGACTTGTATAGGGAAAAACTTAAAAAATCTTTTTCTCTAAATCCACAAAGCACACAGCTCTCATATAATTATTACATGTAGCCCTGGGGTCACATTTGGCTCTGCCCAAGGTGTTATTCTCTAGCACCTTCATTTTATATTTGATCTTTACCAAACTTTGTCAGTGTCTTAAACTGTCTATATCAATGTTGTTATACACAATAGAGCCCACATTTCTTGAACAACCTTAACCAAACTTGCACAGATTGTATATGACCATAAGATTTCGAAGAAGTTCGATAATGTGCCAGTACTCAGATGGCCCTCTTTTATTGGTTCAAATTAACTCAGGTGAGCGATATAGGGCCATTATGGCCCTATTGTTTAAGTGTTTCATGTATAAGTCTATGTAGTACACCAAAATGTTAAAGTTCTGTTAAATGTTTAAAATTTACTGACCGCTATATGTTATAAATTTTAACATTTAATGTTAAGTGGAATCTGTTAACCGCTAACCGTTAAAAGCCCTTTTTTCCAGGTTGGTCGGGAAAGGGCAAACGTAATATTTTTTAAGTGTGGCCTAGTTAAATCCCTACAAAACTCGAACGATTTTTTGAACCAGCCAGATTTGGTTGCTTATAATTCTACCTTTGAAGTTACATATCCATAAAATCTTGGACGAGTTCTCAGGGTCGTAGGTTCAAATCTCACTGGTGCCATATTTTTTATCCCCCTTTTATTATTCTTGTTTTCGTACTTTTGTTGTTTTTTTTCCTCATGAAAAAAATTGTTTCGAGGGTTTAAATCCGATTAGAGAAAAAAATTGGGGGGAGGGGGATGTGTGTGTGGGGTGGGAGGGGGAGTTGCAAACCTTTTTCGATGGTTCAGTAAATACATTTTTTCTTATTTATTTAATTTTTAACTCTATGGGCGGTGTGGGAATTGGCGTTGGCGTCCGTTAGTGGAAGTTTCTCTGAAACCGCTCAGTCAATTTTAATCATATTTCCCATGGTTCTCCTGAGTGGTTTGGGACCTTACAAAAGATTTTATTGGCGAAACGACATTCAAAATGACCGCCGTTGCTAAATATAACCAAAGCCTTAAAAACATATTCTTCTCCAGAACGCCAAGATAGATTATGACAACATTTCTTTAGAACTGATTGCTAACTACTGAACTAACAATACATCTAAATCAAAAGTGGCTCTGCCCCGCGGACCGAAAGTGTATAATACTTTATGGAATTTGTGCACGTTTTACAAAGACATATAGGTAAAAACTTGAAAAATCTTTTTCTCCAAAATCACAAGGCATAGAGTTCTCATATATTGCAGGTAACATCAGCTTATAGTCCTCTACCAAAAGAGTTCAAATGGTGACCATGAGGTCATATCTGGCACCGCCCCGTGTGGGGTGGTGGTGGTGTGGGGGGTGGGTGTGGTTTCGGGTCACAACTTTGCATAGAGTTATATATGAGAATCTTTAAAACAATCTCTTTTCTGAAACTACAAGAGCCAGAGGTTTAATATTTTGCATTTACAATATGCGTACGGTCCTCTACCAAGTGTGTTCAAATCTAGATTATGTTCTCAAATTTGGCACCACCCCAACGGTCACATGTGCTAAATAGACTTATATTGGGATAAAGCTTAGACTATTTTCTTTCCTGAAACCACTGTTTTTCACTAATTGAGCATGAACAGCATATACAAGCATCTAACCTAACCAGCATCGGCCACGGGTCCTTCTGACCCATGGGAACATAGCCCATGGGTCATAACTTGGAAACTGTTGAGATCCCACCCTATAATCATGAATGCACTTAATTGGCATGAACAGACGGATAGAACCACCGGACCAGCAGCGGCTTTGGGGTCTATCCCCACCCCTGCTGAACATATTCCCTGGGCCATAACTTGGAAACCGTTGAGATCCCTATATACCTTATAACCATATATACACTTACTGAGCATCAATTCTTGTATTACAACTGGTTTTGTAAAGGTCTTTGACGAGGCATGTTCTAAATGTAAGTGCTAGAAAAGAACGAAGAATAATCCAGTAATAAAACGAAAGTGGTTCGATAGTGAATGTCGTAAACCTAAACTTAATAAAAATAGATGTGAATACAATGTAATTTGTATTCTAATGGCTTTGGATATATATGGGAACGACAGAGTGTTGTCAATGAAAGAGTTTTTATAATGCAATATGAGTTAAGGCTCAGAGACCAATATATAC